>JALMQS010000055.1:11712204-11917556 GCA_024734495.1 Forficula auricularia | reverse complement strand
ATTTCTCACTACAGGGAGCTAATTAGATTTTGGGGCTTTCTAGTTTTAATAGAACTTCTGGTTTAAAAATAAAGAAAATTTCATTTTTGGAATGATTTTATTCAGCTATTAAATCAATGTTATAATATAGGCATAAATGAACAATTTATTTTATATTTATGTTTATTATTAATTAATTATAAAGGCATCTCAAACGTAAATAAGTTTTCACTTTTTATTATTTAATAAATGGGCGAATGAGCAATTGTTTCATTAGAATCTGATTTAAGAAAAGACTGAAAATGATTGGAGAGAGAATGATCTCTATTCCTTTAAGAGCTAAGCCATTGCAAGGATTCCAAAAACAAGACCAAACCTATTTCAGAATAGTAGATAATTTCTTAATTTCTATTATTTTTATAGGATTGTGACTCTAGGTAAGAAAATGTTAAATCGAAATTAAAATAGGATTGAGATATTTATCATCAAATTATTAATTCAACGAAACTCCAAACAGCGGACCGTATCTTAAAAAAAGTTTCACTCTTTTTCAAATTTAAAGTTTGATACATAGATAAATGATACATACAGTCGAACCAGTGGCGGAACTACAATACTCTGCAACGCTTCCCAAATTATTCGGATTTATTACATTTCACTTATATGAACATTTCTGTTGGAAATTAAATTTTGTTTTGAATAAAAAGTTGCCATAAATTTGCGTAACTCAAAGGGTTAGGCACTAATGGTGAAATTTAAAATGAAAGTTAGACAAATATTGCTCTAACGCCCTGTATATTCATGCATATAATATAAAAAAATTCTAATGAAGAAACATGTTGATAATTTAATTTACTAAAAGAAAGTTCATTATGAATAATTAGCTCAGGTGACTATTTAAAATATCTAGAGTAGATAGGATTGGGAACATTCAAAATTAAATAATATTTTCGGAGAAAAGTAAATATTTGCTTACAAAAAATGAAAGGGTAGATTAAATGTGAAATTTTTTATTGAAATCCGTCCTATCAACCCAATTCAATATCTTTTGATGCAAAAATTACTCCACACCATTGGGCTTGTTTTATATTGAAAACTATTTACATTTTCATAACTCGTAAACTATTGATTTTCTTCAGAAAGAACTATTTTGATGGAAATTAAATGTACTTTAATAAAAGTCTTATATGAATTGCTATATTATGGGTGTTAAGCAGGAATGTTGAAATTTAATGCAGAAAAGTTAGATAACATCTCTATAAAACTCATTGTCCGGATAGAAAATCGAAACTCTATTATTACGAGGCATCACTTATGTATTTCTCATTAAATTATTTCGGTACTTCAAAATTTGTCAATTTTACTAAAAAGTTAGTTGATCTCTAACGGATTACCGAAATTGATATCTTGTGCTGCTACTAGCTTTAGAGATTGTCCCTCCTCTGCTCTGTGAAATCTTTAAAACTACATCCTATTTAAGAAACGTAACCTAAATTTTGGGATCGAAAATATAAACACACCAGAATAGAAAAATGAGAAACAACATCTTCAAAAAATAAATTCAAAATAAGTAATATTTATATTTATTGATCTAATAAATAATAAAATAATAAATATAAAATTTTATCATTTTAGGATTTTTTCCTAACATATAAATAATAACTATGCCAAATTTCAAATTATTTCATTAATTTTTAGAGGACTTATGAAAAAAAAGAAACTTCGGTTAAAAAAATTACTTTTGTATTATTCCATTTAAAACTTTCAAAGGTTTGTGGCACGTATTAATGTTAAAATAAAAAAAAAAAAAAAATCGACCTCAAAAATATTCATTTGGTTAAAATTAGAGCACAAAAAAAATACATATAATTTATAAATTTCAAGTTTTTATCCTATTTAGTTTACAACAGACCAACAGTCATAAATAGTATTTTTTTATCATGGGGTGTGAAGTATTCCTGTAAAGATGTCTTTAAGGAGAATTGGTTTTAATTTTTTTTAATTTAAACAAAAACAACGTCCCTGTAGGTGTTTAGAAACGTCTAGACTTGAATTCTGGAAAAATGACAGACAGACAGACATTGTAGGGACCCTAATAGAGCCTTGTTTTATTATTTTTTTTAAACAGAACCATAAAATACACATTTTATTAGGTACATTCGCCCTTTGAAAAACTCGTGGCTTCGTTGTTTGACAAATTCAAACTTAGGTAGCAAATCATACCCTTGTAAAACTGATATTTTAATATAGGTACCTACTATTTTTTGATATTAAAATTGTTCGAACCGCATCGGATGTTCCACCCTCCTGTTTTCAAGAGTATTCGACAAATGATAAACATCATTTTTCTTCTCTATCTTGAAAAGTGATATCTTCAAAAATATTAAATCTTCGCAAAAAAACATAGATTGACCTTTCTCGTGTAGTGGGGTTTGAAATACATAAAAAACAGCCATTACGAACATATATTGAAGGCGTCACCTAAAAAAATATATTTAGAGAAAAGTATCCAAAGGGGGAATAAGCTTTATGATAATTAGACATGTTTTTTTTATTTCTGTGTTGTGTTCTAGTCGCCGGATTTATGATCTCAAAGTTTTGGTTTGGGAGAGGGGATTAGACCACTCTTGTATATATAAATTAAAATGGATTCAAGAATTAAATTCTTCAGGCTATATGGTATTTTTATAAATACGCTAACATTTTTAACAATATTTGAGAAGATTCTTTGAGTTTCACTACAAATTATGAAATTAGGAATTTATATACGACTTTTATGGCTTATACTCTCTTTCAACTTCTAATTTGATCATGAATATAATCAGAGTTACTCTAGTCAAGAATTTATAGGAAGAAAAATAGATTTGCAAGTCTTGTCTAAAAAATTCTGCAAATGACGTTGGGTGAAATTTAAATATTTTTTAAAATAATATTTAATAATAAAAAGAAGAATTTGTTTTCGTAAAAATCGATCGGCAGGGTCTAGGGCTTAAATTGATAATTTTACATTTTAACCCCCCCCCCCCCCTCCTTCCCCACAATTTAATCCCTTTTTTGTTTTAAGACCGTTTTATATTAATTTCTATTTTTTTTGTTTTTTTTTTAGTTTGAAAATTTTATAATTTAAATTTTTTAAACCCACCCCCCCCCCTTAATTTTTGGTTCGATTTCAACCAAATTCTAATCAGTGAATGTACAAAAACTACACTTGAAATTTCGTTTTAATATTCACACTAGTTTTTGAGCTAGAGTGTAGGTCTGTAGGTACACAAAATTTGATAACATACGTACTTACTAACAGACAAAACAATTAATATTTCGAAAAAGATAATTTTTTGACACTCACTCATTAAAACCTTTTTTGTAGTTAAAAACGCCATGGTTTCGCCCAATTTATTTCATCAAACACAAAACAAGTTTGAGCTTGTTGACGAAGCTCTCGCAATATACAGTTAAATCTATTCTAATTCCTATATTATTAACTAAATACATGTATTTAAAAAAATCCCTTTTAAGATTTTTTATATACGATTGCTTTCTCTATACTTATTCTATTCAAGCATTGTGAAATGTTTACGAGTAAATGCAATTTAAATCTTAATATAAAAACCAATTTGAATAAAAATCAATATAATTATTATTACAATTACTCAATCGGAGCTTTTATTCATGATTTTATTACATGTACGTGCCGGCAATGTAATACCATCAATAGTACCTGGAATCCATTATTCTACATCATAACTATATATATATATATATATATCTTGCAAAGTTATTACCATAAACACAATAGTGATGCGTTTTTACTAAGTATAACTTAGAGTCGAGTGAATGGGCAGATATAAGGACTGCATAGGTAAAGTGAGGTATCAGGAATGTTCTCTCAAGATGAAGTCGCAGGGTCTGATGTCTAAAGTATTTTATAGTGATTGAAATTGTATTAAATATACATTTGAAATTATTATTTTAGGCTGAAGAACACTTACTGTATAGCAACAAATAGTTATATTGTTTTTAGTGGAGTGACACATTGTTCATTCGATTATCATTTGAAGATAAAATTTAATATATGTAAAGAATATTATTGAAAGGAGAAAAACTTGTGTATTTATGATCTATAGTCTGATAAGAAGAAAGGGCAAAAATTATAGAAAGAAATGCGAGAGGTAATTAGATTGATTATGTACATATTGTATTGTAACAACAAATAAGACATTTTTGTAAAAAAAATTTAAGGTTCTGATGAAGGCAGAGTAAGCCGAAACGATGTAAAAATTGGCCACCATTGTTAACCTGGAAATAAAAAAACCTCTTATAATAAATAATCTAATTATTTATTTTTATACTCACCGTCCATCCTGAGTTTTGACCGAGTAAAAGAGCATCAAGTAGATTAATAAAAAAAAAACTCACCGGTCCAGCATCATCACAATTAATTTATTTTATTCTAGGAAAGGTCTTTTTCATTTGGACCAAAATGATACTCGTTATATAGAGAGAGGATATTCAAATACTCTTCACTAACATTTAGGGCCAGTTGTGTGTCGGTTGGTAAACTCTTTTTAAACGTTGACAAAGGGTAAAACCTTAAAATTCACCTTGTGCCGGGTGGGATGGTCAATCAATGTCATCTGATTGGCCATCCCACCAGGCACTTTTCATCTGATGGCCAATCAGATCACAGGCACTTTCATCTGATTGGCCATCCCACCCGGCACAAGGTGAATTTTAAGGTTTTACCCTTTGTCAACGTTTAAAAAGAGTTTACCAACCGACATACAAGTGGCCCTTAGACAACATTGTAAAAAAGGAATTACTTGTTGCGCAGTTCTAATAACTGACTCTTGGCGGTCCAGATGCTCTTTTACGCTCATTTAACTTGTTTTCATGTATTAAGCTAAAATTCAACCTTGACTGCATCTGTATTATATATAATATAAGATTTTAGGTAAATGAGCATCGTATAGTTCCCATTGAATTAAAAATTAAATAAACGATAGATTTATAGAATAATATAAAAAATAGTAAAAGTAAAAATGTTTAGCTTTACTTAAAAAAATTATTTTATTAGGGAAAAAAATCTTCAGAAATTCGCATAATAACAAATCAAAGATTTTGGGGAAAAAATTTACTTTTATTAATAAAAAAATATTTTTAAACTTCTTGACAATTTTTAAATTTTATTGAAAGTTAATATTCCTTAATAATACTAATTAGAAGATTAACAATATATATACCTACTGTTTGGAATTGATTGCGGTGATAACAACTTAGGAATACAAGGCTTGGATTATATAGTTAACAAAATATTTTGATTTCAAATATTGCTGTTTAATATCTAATGGGACTCAAAAAATAGGTCAAAATGGCCTTTTTCGTCGTCTTGACCGATAATATCTCGAAACTCTGAGCTGTTATAAAAAATCGAGAAATTGCATGAAAATCAGCTTATAAAACTCTACTTGGAATCCATTGTTAGGTTTACGGGCACAAATTTTTGTCGACCTGTGTAATTTTGCCGAGGTTTAAAAATCAATTCTACTCGAGACATGAATAGATTGTTGGCCTGAGAATGGTAATTAAATATAAATAGATTTAACTATGATCAGTTCAGAAATGTTAGACATATAAAGAAATTGAAATTGAATCTGGCTCTCTTAGAGTATGATATGATGGGATATTTTCATTTTTCATTTTTTGTTTTTAATTTTTAAGTTGATTTATCTATATTGTAATTGATTTATTTTATGTATTTCTGTTAATTTCTTCTTTCTTTTTTTGTTTATGTTTTCATTTTTTTTTTTGCTGAAGTTTGATCCTCTACTCAAGATTATTCTTATAGAGGGTTAAATTTTATTATTTTAATGTTATATGCTTGTGTGTGTATCTACGTATTTAATTATTTATATATTTATATAAATACCTAAATAAATATCTCACGACTTACATATACGTTAGTTTCTTTCTTATTTCAAATTACTTCAATATGGCTTTCTCCCAAGCCTTTTTGAGAAAACCAGAAAAAAGCCAATAGACGCTCAGACTAAATAAAAACATCCCAATAAATTTATTTTATTCGGAATTGTATTTTTTCATTATCCTTGGGCTGCATTCCATCAATTCTCCACTAAATAGGTACTCCCATTTTCAATCAAAAGCATATGGTACATCTTCTAGCCATAAATATTTTATGTTTCAAAGACCAAAGCTCCTCAACTTACCGTATTTGAGATACAGGTGTTTAAATATTTTTGCGACATGACTAATTCATTCTCCTTCCTTGATTTCAATCGGATTATTTATTATAATAATTGAAGAAGTTAAGATATTTGGTAAGCCTACCGATTATTATTAATAAGTACATCCGGTTATTCGATTTCAAAATCAAAATCTAGGAAAACGTCTTATTCTAGCCTCTAGACAGCACAAGTTTCGAAATCCCAAAATTCTGCGATTTACTATATACGAAATACGGCCGTTCAAAAAAAAATTTGTGACATGACTAATTTACTCCCCTCCTTTAATTGAATTTATACTCGTTGAAGAACTTAATATTTGATAAACGTACCGGATATTAAAATCAACTCGTGTGCTCACCTCCCAACTTTCACATTCTCCCTTATTTGAAATCATTGTGACACTCCTAATTTACATCCCCTTCCTTTATTTCAATGGGATTAAAATTTATACAAGACTAGTAAGTCATGAGTCATGACACTTGATAAGCACACCAAGTAAAAAAAATCGTTTGTGTCTTTTTTGAAAAAATCAAAAAAACGCAAAATCTTCCATGCAATTCAGAAGCGAGCAATTAAGCTAATAGGAGACCCGGCTCCTAACCAACTCACTCGACTCCTGGCTCACCGAGAGAACCGTTTCTACCCTTTCCCTGTACTACAGATACTATTACGGTGTCTTTTCAGTCGAGCTGAAATCAATTTTGCCCTCTTTACGAGAAACACGCGGTTTTCAAACGCTCAGCACCCCTTCGCTGTCAAATTGGATAAAAGTCGAACAAGAGCTTTCGCCAACTCTTTTATCCCTATGACCTCCAGACACTGGAACTCGCTCCCTGCCACCATCTTTCCCGCTACTTATAACCTTCAGCTATTTAAGACCCGTATCCACAGATACCTTCGACCCCTGCCCAACCCATAAAATTCTTTCTTCTTCTTTTCACGATGGAGGAGCCAACCCAGGCCTTTAGGGGTTGCACCTTTTTGTTGTAACTCCTTCTCTCATCATTATCATAAAGAAAAAATGAATTAATGCTTAGATCAGTGTTTTTCAACCTTTTACATGACGCGACCCCCTTAGTACGAAAAAATTTCGCGACCCCCTACCCCTCGCTGTTTCTAACCTTTATTATTATTTTTTTATTATGTTACAAATATCAAATCCGTAAAAACATTTTTTATTAATTTTTATAATTTGGTATCGGCTAAATACACAATTTAGTACATTCAACAGAGATATTTTTACATCGATTACATCGCCAAACTCCTCGCCAAGTGTTAACCTACAAATGTCTTTTAATTAATATTTGCAAACTTTTTTTTGTTTTCTTTTTTACTGAGGCTTCGCGACCCCCTTATAGAAGTTTCGCGACCCACACGTTGAAAAACACTGGTTTAGATAATTTAATCGTGAAATTTTATTTTGAAGATTTAAAATATTGACTGAAATTTATTTATTTAAATAAGTCAGAATGATACCACCTCAAAAAACTGACAATAGTCCAGCACTTGGTATTGGCACTTGGGAATTCTGTTCAATTCCTGAAGGGATAGATATAACCCACAGGACATTTTATACAAAATATCCATCATCATCATCATCAGCCTGTCGCTAGCGACAATCCACTGCTGAATATAGGCCTCTTCCATCAAATGGAAGGGGGTTGGCATTAAGTCACCACGCTTGCCAGACGGATTGGTGACTAGGAATCAGATTATAGCCGGTCAAATATCAATGCAGGGACTCGGACTCGAACCCGGGACTCCTGCTTAGAAGGCTAGTGTCTTTAAGCTCTCGGCTAATCCGATTCCCTATCCATACCCAACTCGAATTAAGTAGAAGATATTCTGGTGATTTTTCCAATAAAATCGAACTTATTCACATTCAGCAAAATGTAGTATTAAGTAAAATATATTTTTAATTTGACTTAAAATTTCCCCGTTCGATGTCCTACAAAATGCAAATAATATATATATATATATATCTTTAATTTTTGCGAAACGAATTAGGCAAAATCTTTTCCCAGCACGATTTCTACCTGTTTTTATGAGTTTGTTTGTGTTTTTATGTTTATAGCTCATACCAGTCATAACAACACACAAAAAACTTCTGCCAAGTGTCTGAGAATTTTTGCTCGGTAAGGAGCAGTGGGGCTCCGTTTAGGATGCTCTTTCTTATGGAGACGCATGGGATTGGACTTGGTGTGATTTCCGTATTGTGTTTTGCCTATCTGAACAGGAATAATTTACCAAAAGGTTGTAAAATCTTAGACCAGGTAATTCTTATTGTTGATTGGGGAAGCATCTGAGGAATACCGATCTACTGTGTCTCATGATCTTTATCTTTGAAGGGATTGATTGATTGAAAAGATAATTAATCTTTCAAAATTCTGTTTAGCATTTGACCTCCTAATTTCAGGCTGATTACTAATTATTAGAGAGCGCAAAAAGGCATTTGCCTTTTTTAAATTTTGGGCATTTTTAAAATTTAAATAAACTGTTTTAAGAATTCCAATTTTCCATTTGTTAAAGGGATAATCCCTGCTGAAACCTCTAGATTTTTAATAAAAGTTTCTTGATTATTCAAATAAATTTTTAGACTAATTTTTTAAAATGATATTTATACAAGAAGAAGTTGCACCAAGAAGGTACAACCTCTTTAGTCCGCGGTGGACCCTTGTATCGTGAAGATAAGAAGAGATTTAGGGATTGGTTAGGAGTCGAAGGTATCTGTGGATTCAGGTCTTGAAAGATTGAAGGTTATAAGTTGCTGGAAAGACGGTCGGGGGAAGAGAGTTCCAGTCTCTAGATGTCATAGGGATAAATGAATTAGCGAATGCGTTTGTTCGATTAGTATCCAGTTTAAGCGTGTAGGGGTGTTGAATGATTAGAAAATCGTGTATTTCGCGCAAATGAAGCATTTAAATAGATTAACCAATAAAATTAAATCACTATACCGTAAAACGGAGTAACTTTGGGACATCTCGACATTTTGATTTCCCACCAACATCATTCTCTATGAATTTTTCTGGAATATGGTGCTACTTGGCCGCATATTTTTGAACCTGTAGATGCACTGGCGTCTGGTGCAGGACATCTTGTGCCACCGCTAAGAGTGATAAATCATTGTCTGCAAGACTCATAGGGAGAAAAATAAGACAAAAATAGACTATTGACCTATCATCAACTAAAAAATATTTTTAGCTTTTAATAAAGAACTAGTATGTTTAATAACATTTTATACAGACCAAGGGCGGATCCAGGGGGGGGGGGCGGAGGGGGCGACCGCCCCCTCCATACAGACCCGTGTCTGGCGGGAGTGCAACACGTGCGTCGCACGCGAGGCCAAAAAACGGTGGCCAAATCGACAGGGAATTTATAACAATTTTTTTTTTATTTTATATTTTAATGAACTTAAAATATGAGATATATGAAATTTGCCGAAAACACTTTCGAGATAAAAAGTAGATCTTATATACATCGGCCACCTTATATACATTCTCCACCCCCCATAAAAAATTCCTGGATCCGCCCTTGATACAGACATAATAGTAAAAATAAGTTCCGTATTGTATATGAACAGTTTTAAAATTGAAATTACATTACAAGTTGGCTCGTGAAATCTGATTCTCCTGGTTTAATAGAATTGTTTAGTAACTGAAGAAGGGTTAGTTTTTCAAATATTTAGTGGCTCACATTGAAAATTGGGGGGGGGGGGGGTTAAAAAAATTAAAATTATAAGATTTCCAAAATAAAAAACTAAGATTAATTAAAATATATCATAAAATGAATCTATAATAAAGTAGAGAGTTATTATTTTTATCGGGGATCAAATTTGGTTGATTTCAAAATAATGGTACTAATCAATATAAGTCTTAATTCCTTTAATGGAAGACGAAATTTCGCACATGCTGACATGCACCCTATACGACCTTGTGAAAATGAATCGAAGGAGACAATAAAAGAGTGTGTCTTCTGCTAGAATTTATAAATTTTATTGTTGTTATAAAGAACTATAGTCTCTTTATAAATAAATAAAATTTATAATTCCAGAAGACACCTCTTATTAGCTCTTCAACAGATATCTATAAAATTCTGCTATAGCAAAAAAAACTTTCAATTTAATATGAAAATGAAAACCAAAAAGTAAGGGGGGGGGGGGGGGGTCAAAAAATGGTATTCAACAAAAAATATTTCTTAATAAAATAGTTTCATAATTAAAAGGAGATATTATTAAATTGCTAATGGGCCAAAAAAATTAAGAGGGGGGTTCTAATTATAAATGATTTGATTAAATATAAGAGAGGGAAGCGGTGATATTTCCGATTTTCAAAACAGCGGATAAAAAGGGAAACAAAAGATTTATAGAGGAATATCGCTGCTTAAAATTTATCATAGAAATGATGGCGGGCCTCATGAATGAAAGATTAAAGAATTGGTCAAGGAAGAAATAAAATAAAGTAAAAAATTGAAGAGAGCCAGAACGGATTCAGGAGATGGCATTTAACTCAAGATGCAGCCTTCGCCGTGAAAATCGTGATGGAAAACAAACTGAAAACAAACGGAGGAAAAATCTGGGTGTTGTTTCTTGACCTGAAGGCGAATTTCGACAAAGTAAACCGAGCAACACTATTCAAAAAGATGAAAGATTTAGGGGTAAAGAGCCATATGATGGAAAGGATTTAAGAAATATACGAGAAAACTAAAAATAAGAAGGCGTTAAGGAAAGAGATTCTTGGTTTTGGACTAAAAAAGGATTAAGACAGGGATGCCTCTTAAGTCTAACATTATTCAATATATAATATTTATCAACGATATGGAGAAGGAATGGAAGAAAAACATCGGAGGAACGGAGTAGAGGTAATAAAAAATGTTTGTTTAAAATTTGCAAACGATGTGGCGATAGTGGCAAATGAAGAGACGGAATTAAAAGAAATGATAAAGAAATTGGAAACATTCTGCGAAAAAAATGTCATGGAAGTAATCCAAAATAATAAGATTTCAAAAAAAAAAAGAAAAAAGAGAAAGAGAATGAAAATTTTAAAGCAGGAAAATCGAAGAGGTCAAAAAGATAAAATATCTGGGATATACTTTCACTTCAGGAAATTCGCGCTTTAGAACATATTAAAAAACCAAGGGAAAGAAAATAACAAGAGAGTTATTGGGACTGATGAAAAGGGCGAACTTAGAAGATATGAAAGAAAAAATATTACTATTTGAAACCTTGATCAAATCTATATTAATCTACTCTTATTAAACGAGCAAAAATTGTATATTTATTTATATATATATATATTTATTTATATATTTGTATCTTGGTTCTATTTTGAAACGGCCCTACCGATTTTGATGAAACAAAAATTAACAAGTTTTGAGGATGAAAAAACGATCTGACTAGGTCTGGACCTCATCAAAATTCATCTTAATCGATTTTTTCTTAATTAAAGTAATTATTGATAGATGAAAATCTCAATAAAAAATGATTCGGCGGATGTCGTATCTATCTACTCTTATTAAATGAGCAAAAATTGTATATTTATTTATATATTTATTTGTTTATATATTTGTATCTTGGTTATATTTTGAAAACGACTCTACCGATTTTGATGAAATTCACGGGTTAGGGGGTTTTTGGGGTGACAATTCGATCTGTCACGGTCTCATCTTCGACAAAATTGTTTTTGATGGGTTTTTTCGTAATCAAATTAATTATTCTCAGGTAGACAAATCCCATTCTTAGGGTTTTCAAAAAGGTCTCCTTTTTCGTTTTGTACCCAGGCACACAATGGGTTGCCTTATTTCATTGTTCTAAAAGGCCTTGAAGAAGTATTGTGTTTGTGGTTTGTTGTTCTCCCTAAACGTTAGAATTATTAATAAACGTTTTATAATTGTTTTATAAAGAACCTTATTTATTTAATAGAATAAAAAATAATCAAGAATTTATTTAAAAATATCTTTCGCATAAGCAGGTCTCAATTTTCTGAAAAAATAACACAGTGGTCGAATACATTATATATATTTGTATTTTTTTTAATTTGAAAACGGCTTTCAAATAAAAATCGACCTTTTTATCAGAATTTTAAATTAAAAATAATATTAAAATAAAGCTTTTAACTGAAGGAAGAAGTTACCGAGCATCGCTCGGTGCCTCCATGTACTATATATTATGCAAGGGAGGTATGAGGATGGAGTTTGAGAACAGAAATCGAAAGAGTGCAGGACCATTCATCAAGATGATCATGGGTATAGCTTGGATTACACAGAGGTATATCTGGTGGGAAGAAATGGGAACGTAAAATGGTAAACTACAACTGAAGAGATTACTAAAATATACACTTAAAAAAAAAAAAAAACCTACACTTAATAATTTTTAGATAAAATCAATAAATACAATATTTAAAAAATAGTTTCATATTTTGACTAGATAGGTAATTAAGGTAGTTGTTTCGCGACAATACCAGCAAAAAGTTAATGCTCAAGTATATAGAACAGTCAATAAGGATTCATAGTTCATAAGGCCAACACTTTTTGCTGTTTTTGTACCAAATCTAGCCAATCCCGTGCTCGTTTGAGAAATTTGGCAACATTGAAAGAGATTGAATATTTTTATACATGACATTAAAATGACAGATAAAATGAATGATAAAATACATTTTAAAGGTCGATTTATTAATCAAAAAGTTCTAAATAAACGATTAAAAGCTGTTGCGGTAATGAATGAGGGAAAAAACGAAAAAAAATGTGTACTAAGAGTGCTAATGTACCCGAATAATTGAAGTGGGCGAGTTGGCGAATAACCTAACCTGTTGTCACTGTCAGAAAGATATTTTATTAAAAAATATTGTTGATGAAAATCTAACCAGCTCTTAATGTCAATGGACCAAAACTACGTGTGAAATTTGGTTTCGATATTCACACTAGTTTTTGAGCTAGCTCGTCCACAAAAATTTGGTAACGCACAGACTAACTAACAGACTAGCAGACATTTTGAGAAAACAATTATTATTTCGAAAAAAAGAAGAAAAAAACGCTTATTTCATGCACGATCACAATACTTGACCATACACCCTGTATGGTAAAGTAAAAAATGATTAGCCATACCCTTATCCAGAAAAAAAATTAAACTTATATACTTTAAAGAGTGAACTAATAATAATAAAAATAATAATATTTTCAAAAATTTCTAAAAATATCGTTTTGTTATTTTTTAACAAATGTAATCAACGCCTACGTTACATCTTATGAAAATTATAATTTTGAAAAAATCTAGCGCACGCGCGCTTTCTACTTTCTACTCCCTCTTTCGCTGGTTTAATAAATGCGCTGTTGCCAAAATGTTTTTAGTGAGAATTTTTTTATATACATTTTTCATTATTTATTCCTTATTATCTCAGAAACTGTGTTGTAACTATGAATGAACTTGTCTTAAAATATGTATTGGTTATTGTTTAATGTTGGTTTAGTTTTTTATAAAAATTGTACGAAGGGTTTCTTAATTATAATTAAATATGTATGTAAACTTTCCGATATCCCGTATAGTGCAATGCTAAAGAGCCCGAAAAAATCGATTTTTGAAATTAAATATCTCCGGAACTGTATTGTTCATCAATTTCGTTTTGCCACCAATCGATGCACAAGTATTTCAATAATAATATATCTAAATTTCAGAAAAATCCTACGAAAACGCATTTGGCGGAACAACTACCTTAAATAAACTGATGTAGCCATCCACATGACTTTACCATCACCTCTGAGTCCTCTCTTATATTTAATATTGAATTAAAATAATTTATAATTATTTACGAAAGAACCTCCTTCCCTCTCTTAATTTTGGGCCCATTAGCAATTAATAATATCTCTTTTTAATAAATTATGAATCTACTTTATTAGAAATATCAGCTTTCTACAATTTTAGTTTGAAAATATTTTTTTTGGTCACTATCAATTTCACATAGTGATTCATTTTTATAAGGTTATATAGGGTCAATATGGGGAACTTCGTACAAATCGATTACTTATTTATTTATTATTAAAACATTGTTCTATAGGGCCATCTAGCCGCTTTAATATACAATTTAAGATCAAAATATTTACAAAGAAATTAATTAATATAATACAAAAAAAATCTTAAAGAAAAAAAATGCATACTAAATATATGAAACAAAAATAAAAAAGATACAAAATATATAGAAAGAGAAAAAAAATTACAATATATAGGATATAAAAACAAAAAAATATATATTAGGCTAGGTGCCTGTATAGTTCTGCCTCGAATACTTCTAAAACTCTAAGGGCCGGTTGTATGTCGCAAAGTAAATGCTTTTTATCACTAACAAACGGTAGATGATAAATGGAGCCACTGGGATGGCCAATCAGATGACAGGCACTTTCAGTCATCTGATTGGCCATCCCATTGGCTCCATTTATCATCTACCGTTTGTTAGTGGTAAAAGCATTTACTTTGGCAGGCACTTTCAGTCATCTGATTGGCCATCCCATTGGCTCCATTTATCATCTACCGTTTGTTAGTGGTAAAAAGCATTTACTTTGCGACATACAACCGGCCCTAAGACTAAATAAAGGCTCTAAGACTTATATTGTAGTTTTATTTTATTTGAACCCCCAATTTAAGAAAATAATAACTCTGTTTTATTATAGGTTCATTTTATTATAAATATATTTCATTTTTCTTGTTTAAATTGATTGTTTTTTCTCTTAATTTAAAGTAATTATTCTCAGGTGGGTGTGTGAATACAAATTTAGAATTAATTTTTTACTAAATAATGTATCTGTTTAATAATTATTATTTATTTTTATTTTTTTAATTTTAAAATTCCCTAAGGCCTATTTCGCATTATACGGTTTTGATTGTGATGCAAAAAAGTGAAGAAAAGTATTATATGGGATCTTTCTTTCACATTCTACCTATTGCGTCTTGATCTTGATATTCCATTTGACGGCCACCTTGGGCAGAGTGCCTGGCCTAAGCCTACGTGACAAAATGCATGCTTTCCACCCACACTATCTGGATGAGGTATTGAATTTTCAAAAGAAAAGAGTGTTTAAAATAATAAACGTTGCATCACTCGCATCCATAAAAAATAACAATTAAACAGGAATAGTAGGAATTGGACAATAAATCAAAAATAGAATTATGCGACGAAACATCTTTAATCTTTTTTTATTAATAATAATAATAATAATAATTGCTTTTTATTAATTTTAGTTTTCCCTTTACATTAAGTATACATTTTTTACTTTACCATAAGTCAAGTATTGTAATCGTGGATGAAAAAAATGTTTTTTTCCTTCTTTTTTTCGAAATATCTCAAAAACGGCTCAAACTATTTTGATTAGAAAAATTGAGCAAAACCATGGCATTTCGCTCTACAAAAAATTTCTAATAAGTGAACATCGAGAAAATAATATTTTTCGAGATAATAATTGTTTTGTCAAAATGTCTGTTAGTTAGTCTGTCTGTCTGGTCTGTCTGGTTGGGTGTCCGTTAGTCTGTGCGTTACCAAATTTTTGTGGACGAGCTAGCTCAAAAACTAGTCTGAATATCGAAACCAAATTTCACACGTAGTTTTGGTCCATTGAGATTAAAGAGCTGATTAGATTTTGATGTATATCGACCAAAAATTAAGGGGGGTGGAGTGGGAGAGGTTAAAAAATTAAAAATCTAGGCCATTTGAGCAAACTCAACCAAATTTTGTATACATAATCAGTGGGACCCCAGAAGTCTAAAAATGCAAAAACTAACCGCCCAAAATGAGGGAGGGGGGACGTCAAAAAATGAAAATCTTGACCATTTACCAAACTCAACCAAATTTTGCATACATAATCAGTGGGCCCCCAGGAGTCTAAAAATGCAAAAACTAACCCCCCCCTACATGAATATAAATAATTGTATTAATATTAAATTTAAGTGAGGGGCCAGGTTGTATGGTAAAGTCAAGTGGATGGCCACATCAGAACACGTCAGCTTATTTTTTTATTATTATACAAAGCTTATAGACTCTAGTCATTTTGACTGTTAGTCTTTTTGGTCGTTAATAATTGTATTCAGATGTTAGTGTCCATCGGTCTCCATGCCTCCGTTGCATATTTTGCAATAGAGCCTCAATTACTTTTTGCCATTGATGTTCAAAACGCTATCCATCGATCTTCGGCTGCACCGAATATTTTTAAAGCCCATTAAAATTTCCTCCTCCAATCTCTGTTCTTCGCTTATACGTGCATTCACATCTCCAATTATTCCTATATCGAGATCGGTGTTTTCAGTACAAAAATTATATACTGATAGGTAGAGACCGGATTTTTATGCAGTAAAAAGTGCCAAAATATGCAGTTAAAAATGCTGAAATATGCAAGTAATATGCAGTATAGCTGAAATATGCAAATATATGCAGTAAAAAATGGCAAAATAAATTTTTTTATGCACTAAAAAATTAAAATTGAAGACAAAAATACTATATATTTGAAGGAGTGCTATGAAAAGAATAAAATGATAAAGTAAGCTATAGACACCAAGTGTCAAAAATCTACTTTTATTGCTTAAAAATTGCCCAAAATTCTCATTACATTTAATATATTAAAAAAATCTTTAAATTCAAAGAAATAATAGGTGAACTTGAATAAAATCAACATAATAAATAACATATCACAATGTTTCAAGAAATGTGAACGAAAAATTACGGGTGGGAGGAGAGATAATTTTATTTAACAGACACAATTGGATTGTATTACTTTTATTTGGAAATATTTGACCGGCTATAATCTGATCCCTACACTAAATTACCATACTTCAACACACACACACACGAACACTCAATGTCCAAAATGTCCCGAAGGCATTAAAAAACGAAATAATTAACAAAGAATCTCAAAATAATTAAAATTTGATTGTAATTGTGAATAATTTATGTTTACAAGTATTTTTCTCAATTATCTTCAGGTTATTATGTCTACGGTCACTTAAAATTGATTTATACTATGAAAAGGAGCGCTCCACATCCTCAGACGTAATGAGGGCAAATTTAAAGGAACGTAAAACCTTCATTGGAAACATTTCAAATCAAAGCACAACTGAATAAAAATAAAAATCAGTGGGTTGTTGTTTTGTAGCTACGTTTACATCCTTTGTAATTCCTTCGTAGTCCAACACTACAGTCTTGTCGTTGAGGCATATTTTAGTTTTCTTCGAATTTAAATTAGTGTCCTCATGTTTGATTCTCTTCATTGTTTTCATTCTTTCTCCGAAAATTTACTTTTAAAAAATCTGTATTTGACGCAGAAATAGGCAATATTTAACAAAAAAGCTCTTCAAATATTCAATTTTATGCAATATGGAAAAATGTGCAGTATAAAATTTAACCCACAGTATCCTACCATAGATGCATGATTCGGATAGATAATTGATCCCTGAGTCGTATGTGGCCGCAAACAAATTATGCAAATCCATAGGAATCCGGTCTCTACTGATAGGAAATCCTCGTTCCAATGATTACAGTTGATGTAAACAGGCATCAAATAAATTTTTATAATTTTTCTAACTGATATAACAAAGAATAATTGACCTATCAATGAGAAGTGTTTGACCGCGCTTTATTTGAAAAATATATTTTATCTCTACCCCTATATAACATCTGAGATCTCAAGTTCACTTGATGAAGTCCATCCGAATGTCTAGCGGGCTATACGCAAAATGACGTTGGATTGTAGCTAAGTGGATCACATCTTTCTTCTCTCTTGGTCCAGATTTAAGACTCCACATACTTTAATAGCATAATCCGCAATAGTCTCGTGATAAAATATCTTTTTCAAATAAAGCGCTGCCAAAACACTTCATTGATAGGTCAATTATTCTTTGTTATATCAGTTAGAAAAATTATGAAAAATTTATTTAAGATCATTATTTCAAGTTAGAAATATATAAGTTCAAATATTGTTTTCACTCAATATTTGACAAAAATTCACTACAGTTGATTCCTGATTGAATCAAATGTAGAAAACATTCGGTTAGGCACTCAAATAGAATGGCTCACGAAAAGGCAGCTTCATTTTAAGCAGATAAAACTCTTCAATATTTTCAAAAGATCACATGTCATATCCAGGGGATGTTTTATTAATTCCAAGTAAAAACCCACCGCTGGCCATGCCAAAGCGGCTCGATCTTTTTGCATTCTTCCATTTCAATTTGAAATCCGGGAAATACTTAGCAAAATTGTTTATTTCTTCTTCCAGAACAAATGTCTCCAATATGTTAAACATTCTACATCAAATTGTTTCAAATATTGCAAAAAAGAAAAAGAATTAATTTTGCTTTTCAAACCGGCTATATTATAAGATAGTAGTTACGCGTGGCTAGAACCAAATCCCGCAAATATAAGCCAATCCCGTCTTTTTCTTTTTTTTGGTGGTTGTGTCGGAAATGCCTTGCCAAATTGATCAAATTTGTAAATACATTATCCCTAGGTTTCAGTGTATTCTCGACGAAAAATAATAATAGTAATAATAATAATCATCATTGAGTACACAGTCCTAAGACCAGTTTGACGCAACCACCCATCTTCACTCGCCTCTGTCCCCTCCCAACTCTTTGACCTCTCTAAATGTCTTGAATCCCATATCCCCAATTATTTTGTCGAAATATTTTGATCTCGAACTTCCCCTTTTCTTTCCCACCCCCCTCCACGATATCATCCCCTAAGCAGTCCTCCATGTCTCAGTGTGTGCCCCATCATCTGACCTCTTCTCTCCAACAAGGTTCTTCTTTCTCCGATTCTTCCAACAACTTCTTCATTTGTAATTCTATCAATCCATTTGTTATTCATCATTCTTCAAAATAATAGATTTTTGGAGCTCAGCTTTTGATAGTTGTTGCTTGAGATAACCCTCATATAAGAATGATAATTGTTTTGATCGCGCTTTTTAAACAAGATATATATCGCGAGACTACTGCTGGTTGAATCTATTGGAGTTTGCTGAGTCTTAAGTCTGGACCAAGAAAGAATGAAAAAGATATGATCCATTTAGCTATAATCCAACGTCATTTTGCGTTTAGCTCGCATGACACTTGGATGGATCACCAAATGAATTTGAAATCTGAGATGGACGTTGGATTATAGCTAAATGGATCACATCTTTTCCATTCTCTCTTAGTCCAGACTGAAGACTCAGCAGACTCCAATAGCTTCAACCAGCAGTAATCTCGCGATATATATCTTGTAGCGGGATCAAAACAATTCTCGTTAATATGTTAATTATTCTTTAATATATTAATGAGAAAATTATAAATTTATTTAACTTCATTATTTCAAGTTAGAAATATATAAGTTCAGATATTATTTTCACTTAATATTTGACAAAAATCACCTGCATCTCGATTCGCGATCGAATCAAATATAAGAAACATACGATTAAATTTATTTTAATTCATTTTATCAAAAAAGAAAAAAGAAAAATTATCAAGTGTCCTGTTTTTTGCTGTTGAGTGTATAACAAGAGTGGAAATATATGAAAGAAGAGAGAGAATAACCAGAATATGTTGGGAAGAAATCAAATCAAGACCGGATTAAGGCAGTTGTTTCACCATATGGGTTTTGTTAGGATTTTTTTGAAATTTAAACAGATTATTATTTAAATACTTCTGCTTCGATTGGTGACAAAAACGAAATTTATAGTTCCGGAAATATTAAATTTCAAAGATAGAGTTTTTCAGACTGATACATTGCACTATACGGGATATCGGAAAGTTTACATACATATTTAATTATAATTAAGAAACTCTTCTTATCATTGTTATAAAAAACTAAACCAACATTAAACAATAACTAATACATTTTTTAAGAAAATTTTAATTCACAGTTACAACACAGTTTCTGAGATATTAATGAATAAATAATGAAAAATTTACACTAAAAACAAGCTGGCAACAACGCATGTATTTAACCTAAAAAGTGTGTTAACTTTAGTACTTTTTTGACATTTTTTCGCTTCAGCCATTGTCGCAACAGCTTTAATCGCTTATTAAGAACTTTTTGTTTTATATATCGACCTTTATAATGTATTTTATCTGTCATTTCTATGATAAAAATATTCAAGCTCGCACAATGTTGTCATATTTGTCAAACGAGCACAGGATTGGTTAGTAGTGGTAGATAAACAGCAAAAAGCTTTGGGCTTATAATTCCTTATTGTCTGTTCTATATACTCTAGCATTAACTTTTTGCTAGTATTGTCGCAGAAACAACTACCTTAAAGAGCCCAAAAGGGACGAAATGGAGAAGGGAATTAAAGAAAAGGATACTAGAAAATCATAAGATGGTGTCATCTATTAAATCCGATGGAATGGAATATTTTTAATTATATGTCAGAGGGGTTGTTTTCACCCCCTCGGGAATCAGACCGAGTGCCAGTAACAGCAATCCGGGCCATCTGGCTCACCTCCGGGATGCGAACCTCTCTGACATATGTAAACGCGTAAAATATTTTACTCAAAGATTGTTATCTTAATTTGTAAAATTTCGCGATATAGTGATTCTAAATTTAAACATATAGCCATGCCATATAATTTAAATAAAGGTCGTTGAGTGTTTCGAATTTTGAAGAGATTCAAAATTCGAAGGACAATGGAATGACTTTTCCTAATTTAATATGAAATATATTAATTTGCCGATGGTAATAGATTCAAATTTACTAGAAAATCATAAGATGGTGTCATCTATTAAATCCGATGGAATGGAATATTTTTAATTTTACACGTTTACATATGTCAGAGAGGTTCGCATCCCGCAGGTGAGCCAGATGGCCCGGATTGCTGTTACTGGCACTCGGGTTTGATTCACGAGGGGGTGAAAAACAACCCCTCTGACATATAATTAAAAATATTCCATTCCATCGGATTTAATAGATGACACCATCTTATAATTTTCTAGTAAATTTGAATCTATTACCATCGGCAGAATTAATATCTTTCAAACAAAGAAAAGGATGGAAGAACTGGAGAGGGATCGGATAAGAATATTAGAAAAAGAGGAAGGAGAGAGAAGAAAACGCGAAATTATCAGAAGAGAAAGAATTTTAAAAACTGACTTAGAAAAAACAATAAGTAGATTGAATAAAACTAGACCAATCCCAATATTGTCGTTATTGCAAGAAGATAAAAAATACTATAGTAAGAAAAGAATATCTCGAAGAAAAAGAAACAATCATGTGTATATTATATTTCTTTCTCTTCTTCTATTTTCTTGACCAAGGCTATTCAGGGACTATTTATCAACAAAACTACAGACTTTCTAGAGCCTTTTGAAAAAAGCTCGCTTTTTTAGAGCTTTTTGCAAAGCGAGATTTTTTAAGCGCCTTTTTTCAGGAAAAGAGAGTCTTTTTAGCGCTCTCTACTGAGTTACTTACAACAAATCAACAATTTTTCCTCCTAAGCTGAAACTAAGGGACAGTTGTATGTCGGTTTGTAAACTCTTTTTAAACGTTGACAAAGGGTAAATCCTTAGAATTCACCTTGTGCCCGACGGGATGACCAATCAGATGAAAGTGCCTGTCATCTGATTGGCCATCACGCCGGGCACAAGGAGAATTCTAAGGATTTACCCTTTATCAACGTTTAAAAAGAGTTTCACCGACATACAACTGCCCTAAGACCTTTCATATTTGTGTTATCGTTGATATCGGCAGGGACGTGCCAAGTCCCTTTTGCGCCGTCCTGCGAAATAGTGATTGGCAACTTTATATTATGCTATATGAGCACTAAAAATTTATAACATTTCAATGGTTTTTTTACAAAAAGAACTAATAGACCGAATAATAAATATTTTCAACCGCTTTTGAGATATTTCGAAAATACAAAAGCAAAAAAACAAAAAGTGAATTTAAAAAGTAGGTTGAAAATGTGAGATCTTTTAAAATAAGAGACACTTGAAGGTTAATTCAAATTTTTTTAATTTTAAAAATAAATTTGTTCCTTATTTCTTTTAGTTTAAAATTTTTATGGTTCTTAAAAAAGTATTTTGAAATTCTAACGAGCAGAGGGGTGAGGGAAGCATCACCAGATACAATTATGTTCAACCATGTGGCGGCACGCTAGCTGTTTGTCAGAAGCAGCATTAGTCCGGTCATTTACCGTATTAGCCCTCGTATAATAGTAGCCCCTGTTATTCAAGACAACTTAATAGGCAGATCAGTTAATGGTATGACTACCCTGAAAGCCATTTCCCTATTTTTACTTTATCAAATGCGAAGCAGAAATAAAGTATTCGATCGGTCTCACACCAAGTGCGACTTCAAAGGATCCTCAGGTAAAGAATACGGAACCCATGGTCTCAATCAAAGTTTTTTCCACACCGTTCAACCGAGTAAAATGAAATTGTAAACCTACCATTACTTTAACAAAATGAAGCGCTTGAATTAGTTTTTGCTAAATTTCGGCCCACAAACATTACTACTTTAATAGTTTTTAAGGAATTTGGTGTTGGTACTTGGTGAAACATTTTTAAAAATTATTGGATAAAAATACCAATAATTACTACTTTATTTCAGCACTTTTAATTTTTCTAAATATCTTGAAAATGACTTAACAATTTTGATTAATAATTAATATAAAGATTTAAGAATCTTTTTTGAGTCTCTTTTTTGACTTTCTTCTTTTTTTGAAAACTTTTTTCAGTTTAGCCTGATTTTTTGCGTTTCCCTTCTAGTTGAAAGGAGTGAAATATCTTTGGCTTCATTTCTTATATATGTTTCATATCGGAGAGAGATTTGTCTTAAGGGTTTGGCTAACGGCCCGGCAAGCTAGTTCGATTCCTGAGGGGACGAAGCCCTCTGATATGCTATGTAAATTAATTTTGATAAAATTTAGACTTCTAATTAAGTACCCTGAGGACCTCAAAAAAGGTTATAAATATAAAGTTTTTAGTAAAGTCATATTTTAAAGTACTTTACCCTAGAGTAAGATAACTTTTTTAAATTCTTTAAATTTTATTTATTTGATCGGTATAATATAGCATAGCTCATGGTCACTGGTAATCTGTTGGTTCCTTTATGCCTTGGCGCCGTCCTACACTGCACGAACTTGCATATATGGACCGAAGCTCTTGATATCGGAATCCAAACACACGAAAGAAATGAAACATACTTGAAAATTATTTTTCTCTACGTTTCACACATTTCTAAACACTAATCAGCAAAAAAATAAAATTTTTAAGTTAATCAAACATGTCAAAATCATTAAACTCATCATGATTCCAAGAATAAATCGATTAAACCATCCATTATGGAGATATAATTTCTTTTTCTAAACCTCTCCACTTTGCGCCCTTAAGAAATTTTTTACACACCATTTGTAAGTAAGGGCCCGCACCTAGACAAATTTCAGCTTATATAGTTTACTGGGTTTTGAAATCTTTTAAGTATTTTAGAACATTCTCTCCTTCCATTTGAGCTTCCATGAAATGTTTGCAGGGCCGAAATACAAGATCTCTTCCACATGGTTTATGAACTGGCGTATTTATAGTAAACCAATGTTTTGTTTTTGTCAGTTGCTATACACCGTTTTTCAACCCTTTATTTGGTCAAAACCGCGATGGGTTAGTTCAGAGATTCCCAAATCTGTACGCCGCGGCACACTTCACAGGTGCGCCGCGAAGCTTAATAATTAATTGAACCAAGACATTTGGTCTAATTAAACAAAAAACAAAGTGAGAAGCTAAAAAGTTATTTATTATTCATTTTTATCTCTTTCTTACGATTAGACATAAATAAACTTAAAAATTTAACATTGACACGCTCGAAAAAATTTGAAATATATACAAAGGGACCCCCCTGTGGACCGAATTTTTGATTTTCATAGAAAAATAAAATAATAATCCCCAAGATATATTTATATTTTAACGATTCTAATACAAGAGTATTTAGAGAGACTAAATACGGTATTTGTTTTGATATAAAGCGAAAAAATTTAACTTTGACACGCTTGAAAAAATCTGAAATATATATATATATATATATATATATATATAAAGGAATTTTTGATTTTCATAGAAAAATAAACTATTAATTCCCAAGATATTTTTATCTATTCTAATACAAGAGTATTTAGAGATACCAAATAGGGTATTTGTTTTGAAATATGTACTTTGACTAATTGAATATTATAAGGGCAACACCAGTCTGTGGGCAAAATTGCGGAGAGATTTGGTGTCGAAGCTGGTTCCGTTAGGTCGAGGCGAGTTCCGTTTGGTCGAGGCCAGCCACTCTCGTGGAGGGAGTGTGGTGGTATAAAGCGGTGGCACCCCTCATCGACCTATATCCCAAAAGACATTAAACGACCTCACGAATAGGGCGATGAAGGGCTCTCTCTTAAACTTTTGCAGTTTTAATAAAATAACGTATAAGAGCGGTTCATAAACATTTTAATTGTATATAAAAATAATAATAATAATAAAATAATAATGGCATCCTCGTGACTTAGGGAGGAGGCCGCAGGTTCTCCAACTATGAGATAAAACATATACTTACCTAATTTACAAAAAAAAAAAAAAAAAATTATCAACTTCAATTTGGAGAAGCTCTTTTCACAGCTCCTGTTAGCAATTGTTAAAAAATTCTTAGCAAAGTTACAATATTGAATAGAGAATTTCCAATCTCTACTGTTGAATAAATTTTAATAGATCAAGAGGGGCTTCAAGCCCTGTTTTTTAGATCTTTAGAGATAATATTTTCTTGAAATGTTTTTATTTTGCCGAGAGTAGCAGAGTTGTTGATACATAAAGATAAACAAAAGGTTGTCCTCTGCTTGATGCTATTTAATTTGAATTTTAATATTTTCTTCCCTACATTTACTTGAGGACGGGGAAAAATATTCGAAATCATATAGTAATTCATAATTCGTAGAAATCGAATAGTAATCTACTCTTATTAAACGAGCAAAAATTGTATATTTATTTGTATATATATTTATTTGTTTATATATTTGTATCTTGGTTCTATTTTGAAAACGACTCTACCGATTTTGATGAAATTCACGAGTTAGGGGGTTTTTGGGGTGACAATTCGATCTGTCACGGTCTCATCTTCGACAAAATTGTTTTTGATGGGTTTTTTCGTAATCAAATTAATTATTCTCAGGTAGACAAATCCCATTCTTAGGGTTTTAAAAAAAGGTTTCCCTTTTCCTTTTGTGCTCAGGCAGACAATGGGTCGGGTAAATCCTTTATTCTCAAAGGCCTTGAAGAAGTATTGTGATTGTGGTTTTTAACATATTTTGTTCAACCTAAACGTTAGAAATATTAATAAACGTTTTATAATTGTTTTTATAAAGAATTTTATTTATTTAATAGAATAAAAAATAATCAAGAATTTATTTAAAAATATATTTCGCATAAGCAGGTCTCAATTTTCTGAAAAAACAACACATTTTGATAGGTTTTATTTATTAACAATTGGATGAATAAAAATGAATCATATGGTTGAATCAAAACAGGTGCAGGAGGTGGGGTGCAGTGGTGGGGGATCCGGGGGTAGGGCGAGGTTTCGGGGGTGGGGTCAAGCGGGTGGGGGGGGGGGTACAGTGGGCGAATTCTATATATATTTGTATTTTTAATTTGAAAACGGCTCTCAAATAAAAATCGACCTTTTTATCAGAATTTTAAATTAAAAATAAAATTAAAATAAAGGTTTTAACTGAAGGAAGAAGTTACCGAGCATCGCTCGGTGCCTCGTCCAGGTACTAATAGATTAAGAGCTGATTAGATTTTGGTGCATATCGATCCAAAATTAAGGAGGGAGGGGGGGGGTTAAAATTTAAAATTATAATATTTTCAAACCAAAAAAAAAGAAAAATTAAATATAATATAAAATGAACCTAATAAACACGAAAATATTTATTTTTCTGGAGGCAAAATTGGGGGGTCAAAATAATATAAAAATCTAGGCCATTTGAGCAAACTCAGCCAAATTTTGTATACATAAGCAGTGGGCCCCTAGAAGTCTAAAAATGCAGAAACTAACCGCCAAAGGGGGAGGGGGGGAGGCAAAAAATGAAAATCTATGCCCTTGAACCAAATTCTACCAAATTTTATATACACAATCACTTGGTCCCCAGAAGTCTAAAAATGCAAAAACTAACTGCCCAAAATGGGTGGAGGAGGGGGGGATGAAAATTTAGGATTTTGTACAAAACTCTAACAAATTATGTATACATAATCAGTGGGCCCCAGAAACCCTAAAAATGGAAAATATAACCCCCGAAAATGGGGAGGGTGGAGGGATGAAAAATACAAAAACTAACCCCCCTACATGATTATAAATAATTTTATTAAATATAAAGAGAGTGACCAGGGTGTATAGTCAAGTCAAGTGGATGGCTACATCAGAACGTGTCAATTTATTGTTTTTATTCGTTTTTATTATTTGACATATAGAAAATTTTAACAATGCTACTACTGTAAATAGAGAACGAGAGAGAGAGAAATGTAAATATTACAACCAATTGTGTAGACCCAATTTTGTCAACTATCCAAATCTGTTGTAAGAGGAGGGCCTCCTCCTGCACGGCCAAAATAAACAATATATAAATAAGGCGCCATGTAAAAATTTTAATTGAAAAAGGCGCCGCGACTCGTAAAAGTGTGCGAACCCCTCGGTTAGTTCGTTAGCCTAAGTTCAGTTTAAGAAATAATTTTGTCAAATTTCAACCTCCTGACTATATGAGAAACAAAAAACAGCATAAGTGATAATGATTATGATGCTGTTGGAGATTATATACTCAAATAATATAGTAGAGAATATAGCGTAAATAAGGTGATGTGACCACCAATTTGACTTTATCAAACTCCTGCCTCCCTTTGTATATTAAAATAAAATAAAATATAACAAGATACTTTTCTGGCCTTGAAAAAAATTATAATTTACATTTTTTTAAAATCTCCTTCATTTTGTGTTAGTATTAATTTCATATGTAGGAATAGCTAACCCCGTTAGGTTTTAAAGGCGCCTTTGCAAAATTTGTCACAGAATTGATTAGAAAGTCTAGGAATATATAGAAATAATTTTATTTTTTGGAACCCCCATTTCGGTCCCCAGAAGAAATATTCACACCTCTTTTTCAATATATGACACTTTCATAGTAAATTTCTGCTTTCTTTGTTTGAATATTTTCTAATTTTAATTTTTTAAGACCCCACTCCCTCCTTCCTAATTTTAGGCCTGGCTTCAACCAAAATTTATTAATCACAATATATAATAAAAATAAAAAAACTTAAAAATGAAATTATATATTTTTGAAAATAAATGAAATATAATAATAATAACACACAAACAAATGAGTGCTCAATATATTATTTTTTTTGAAATTCAGAATTTCTTGTAGACCAAACTCCGATTTCAGTCATTCGTTATGGGTAAACATTGTTTTAGGCGTTTTTGAGATATTCAAATAAAAAAAACAATTCTTTTTACACGCTTTATATTACCTTTACCTGTATCTATCTATTTATCTATGTATCAATGTGACTTTTGTTCTGTTAAGGTAGTTGTTTCACTATAAGGGTATTCTTAGGATTTTTTTGAAATTTAGTTTGGTGTCAAAACGAAATTTATGAACAATATAGTTCAAGTGATATTAAATTCCAAAGATAGAGTTTTTCTGATTCTTATACATTGCACTATACGAGATCGGAAGTTTACATACATATTTAATTATAATTAAGAAACTCTTCTTATCATTTTTATAAAAACTAAACCAACATTAAACAATAACAAATACATTTTTTAAGAAAATTTTAATTCATAGTTACAGACAGTTTCTGAGATAATAATAAATAAATAATGAAAAATGTATAATGAAAAATTTGCACTAAAAACAAGCTGGCAACAACGCATTTATTTAACCTAAAAAGTGGGTTAACTTTAGTAATTTTTTTGACGTTTTTTCGCTTCAGCCATTGTCTCAATAGCTTTAAATCGCTTATTAAGAACTTTTTGTTTTATACATCTCCTTTATAATGTACTTTATTTGAAATTTCTATGATAAAATATATACAAGCTTGGACAGAGTTGCCAGATTTGTCAAACGAGCACAGGATTGGCTAGTAGTGGTACATAAACAGCAAAAAGTTTTGGGCTTATGAATTATGAATCTATAATGTCTGTTCTATATACTCTATCATTAACTTTTTGCTAGTTTTGTCGCGAAACAACTATCTTAAATTCCGCAAACATTTGTTTATAAAAATAATTGTTTACCTACTCAATTTAAGGTAGTTCTTTCACAAATGCAGAAATTCAAGAAGTCTTTGAAACTTGAAATATAAGTCATTAAATGCCGAGGGGTGATCCGCAATTGGAAGTAGGTGTACACCTCTTTGGAAGTATTTCGGAAGTACTTGGAAATATTTGGAAGTACTTGCAAATATTTGAAAGTACTTGGGGACATTCGGAAGTATTTGGAAATGTTTGGAAGTACCCGGAAATATTTGGAAGTACTTGGAAATATTTGGAATTACTTGGAAATATTTGGAATTACTTGGAAATATTTGGAAGTACTTGAAAATATTTCGACGTACTTGGAAATATTTGGAAGTACAAGTGGAAGTAGATGTACAGCTTATTAGGTCACGGTTCACCCCTCGTTAAAAGCATAATAACACACGGTTAAAATTTGAAGACGATTTACCACACCAAACATGAAGTAATTGCAATTAAAAATTACATTTTTTACATAGGGTAGATAGAGAAAGGGTGGGGATATGATCATTATTTTTTTCATTGAAGGACTTTCACCATCTTGATGAAAAACTAATATTTGTTAGAATAATATATTGGGAGTAACTTAAACATTAACATTCTAGTTCCGTTCATAACTATGTATAGAGTGGTTACGAGGCTAAAACTTTTTGTGTGGATTGTCACGAAAAGAACCTCCTTAAATGAAATGACTTAAAAATAAATACATTTCAGTCTGTTAAATTCCGCAAACATTTCTCAATAAAAATTATTAAGACTAAAAATTAAAGAAAATAAATTATATTTTAAAAAACTTAAAACACTCTTCTAAAAAGTACAAAATAATGTAAAACTTAATCAAAAAGCGTGCAGCACTTTGTTCAAATTAATTAAAAGTATTTTTCATACACTATTTGTCATCATTCTCCATATAGTAAAGTAAAAAATAAGATAATAAATTGTGCCTTCCATAATTTGAATTCGATCCAATTTTGGGAGCAAATTTTTAATTTTATTCTCAACCAATTAAATATATAATAGCCCAGATTAATTTGCAGCCGACAGGGGGCGCTGATGCCGTCGGTATATTTGTGTTTTGAGTCGAGATAAGTCGAGGTAAATTTGAAATATAATTGTAATTTGAACTCGAATTTTGAAATGAAAGACTCCGATTGATTTTAAATTAAGAAACATTAAATATATTGATAATTATTCCTGCCTCCCCCTCACCACTCAAAAATAATATATTCAATTCGATTTTCTTTGCGCACAGAAGAAGAAATTAATCACATCTTATTTGATTTATATTTTATATATTATTTGTTTATTTTTTAATAATTTGCCACTTTTTATAATTTTTTAAAAATCTAAATTTTGATATTCTTATTTTTTGATTTTTACAAAATTGAACGACTTTTGACACGCATGCCCGAATTTCTCGTGCAATACTGGAGCAGCCTGTCATACAAACAACACCTGATCTCTTTTAAATATTTGGAGCATTATATCGATTATCGATCCCAAATTTTAAAAAAAATGATTTAATATAATTCTCCTCCTCACACGATTCAACTTAATTAAATAAATCTATTTCCACACAAAAAATATCACAATGCTGTAGATTATAGAAAAAAAATACTTCCAGATTCATATCTAGAGCCTCATTTCTGTAGTTGCGTCGGGACGAAAATGAGGCGAAACTTTTAAGAGACTATGTATTTTCGGGAGTTTTACAGGTATACATTTGGGTGTGGTTTTTAAGAGGAATAAAATTTTTCCACCGAAACGCGCCAGGGCACCAGCCTGGAAGGGCGAGCTTCGAGGTGTGCCGAATGCATGCACGAAAATCTCGTAATCCCATATCCTATGTCACGATAATTAGAGAAGATTGACACTTGAACATAAATTAATAATTTATAATTTCACGCGCGTGTTGTATAATTTGAATTTTTCTTCATAGAGTTCGTTTTCTCCTACGAGAATCATTTCCCCATATAAGATTAACAACGCGAGCTTAATCACGTTCATTTGAGTGTCAGTTTCTTGATCTGTTCAAATACTGCAAAGAGCCAAGGTAGGAACTCACAATTTTTCCATTTTTTTTTTATATTTTTATTTGTCTTTAAAAATGCTTCTCCTTAATATATATATATATATATATATATATATATATATATATATATATATATATAAATAATTCTTTTCTTCTATATAACTATCCGATTAAAATTTTTATTAAACGTTTCGGGAGAAATTTTCCATTTTTCTATGCGCTTTTTTTAGAATTCACTTTGCTTTTTTGAAAATAAACACTAAATATAAAAGTTTTTAAAATTTAAAAAAATTATAATAAAAAATAATAATAATAATTATATATTTTTAGCTTTTTTACAATACAATACAACCCGTGGCCCAATATAAAGTCATAAAATTCCTTAACACATTGAGATTTATATGTAGATATTGGAAAACACACAACGATTTGGCCTGGATAATTTTTTTTCTCTAAAATAAAAAATTTGAAAATCTACTGTGAAGTTTTCGAAAAATAAAAGTGCTAATTTTAAATTTTGAATCTGGAACTAGACTACGGTGGAAAAAAATTATTATAAAAGATATTAGTTTGCCGATGATAATAGATTCAAATTTACAAGAAATCATAAGTTGGTGTCATCTATTCAATCCGATGGAATTAATATAATTAAAAATATTCCATTCCATCGGATTGAATCTATTATAAATGACACCAAAACTTATGATTTCTTGTACCAAATTATATTTTAAAATTTTTACAAATATTCATATAATTTCTTCCATTAACTCTTAAACTAACATATTCAATAAATATTGTTGATAATTTTTGAATCTTATAAAAAAAAAAAAATTAAATTAAAAGATACAATGAAGGGGTTAAAATAAGAGACGTGCAGCTTTTATTTATGAACTCGCGCTAACGTTTCGGTTATGTAGTTGTAGCCATCTTCAGAGCGGGAATTTGTTAATATTTATATAAAAAAAAAATCATATTTTAAATCTTGACAAATTATCGCTCTGAAGATAACTACAACCAATAGCCGAAAGGTTAGCGGGAGTTCATAAATAAAAAAGAAATAAATAAAAGTTTTTATTGGTGGCTCGATTTTTTTGCACTTCTCTGTAGATTACAAGATTTCCAAAAATTTTTAAAGAAAAAATAAAAACCGACTTCAAAAAATTAAATGCAACAAATATAAAAATACACTAAAAGGTATAAAATAATTATTATCTTATTTAGTTACAACTAAACGACGAAATATTAACACGAAATTACTTTTTAAAGTCGGTGCCAAACAAACTATACCTATAAGCGAGCGTACCCGCCAAACGTACTAAGTAAGATCCGTCGAGTGCGATTCATAAAAGGTATATGTTTGGCACCAACTTCAAAAGTGATTTCGTGTTAGTATTTCGTCGTTTAGTTGTGACTAAATGAGATAATAATTATTTTATACCTTTTAGTGTATTTTTATATTTGTTGCATTATTTTTGAAGTCGGTTTTTATTTTTTCTTAAAAATTTTATTTTCTCTTTTAGTGATGTTATTAATAGTGATTATATCATCAGAACTTGACCAAATTAATATGACACCATCCCTAAGACACCCCCTTTCGGATAAAAAAGAACCATCGAAATCGGTTCATAAACAAAGAGGTTAGGTCTAAACAAACCTAATAAAAAAGGTCTAATACCTATGAAAAAAAATCGAAAAAAAAATGGGACCAATCGGAAGCTAGACTGGACCCAATGCAAAAAAAATTTTCAAAATCGGTTGACAATTGGCGGAGATATGAGGTAACATAGGCACAAAAAAAAAAAAAAAAAAAAAAATTCAATCGAATAGAGAACCTCCTCCTTTTTTGAAGTCGGTTAAAAAATAATCATCATTCTGGTCTATTTTTGACTCCATTTTCATTAGAAATAAATTTTCTACTTACAAACTTTCTGATTGAATATTCTAGAACAACAATTAGATACCGCATACCGATCTAAAAGAAAAATTGAATATTGTTTCTTTATTAGAATTTTATATTAATTATTTAGCCAGGGAAAAATATAAACAAATACTAATACCTAATATCACTTTGTAAGTATGTAGGTATGTACCATATTTACGTATACAAGAAGCTATTTTCAAATATAAAATTTATAAAAAGTAAAATTAGAAGATCACTATGAGCTGAAAAAATAATAAAGTTCCTATTTCTACAAATATCAATAGAATTATAATATTTTAGCCTTTTTTTCTTCAAATTTGGCCCGTGTAAGCCAAAAGGTTGGTCTAGATCTTATAATGATAATTCTATTTTTTTCAACCTCTTCCCCAATTTTGGCCCTCGAAATAAATAATAACTCTCTTTTTTATTATAGGTTATTTTATAGTATATTTCTTCTTTTTTCTAGTTTTTTTAGTTTGAAAATCTTATAATTTTAATTTTTACCCTCCCCCCCCTTAATTTTGAGTTGGATTTCTTAATCTCAATGCACCAAAACTATATGTGAAATTTAATATGTCAGGTTAATAAGTTTGATTTCAGACACGATTAGATGTTAGATTTTTGATTATAATAATTACTACTATAAAGAAAAAATAGCGCCATATCGGAGGGGGCCTAGAGCGCTGTCGAACACAATTAATTAACTAATTTTAATTTTTTTAACACCACTGGCTTCCTAATTTTGGGTTCAACCAAAATCTAATCATCTCTTAATCCCAATACAACAATACTACATGAGAAATTTCGTTTTGATATTCGCACTAGCTTTTGAGCTAGAACGTAGGTATACAAAATTTAGTAACTGTAGATACTATAATAGATATTTTGACAAACTAATTAATATCTTAAAATAATTTTTTTTATTTTCTCTCTATAAGGCTTTCTTGTAGACTAAAACGCCATGGTTTCAAGAATTGCTTATACAATGAACACCAAAAAAATTATATTTTGTTTCAATATGTCTTTTCGTATAAGTAGGTTGCCAAATCTTAGGTACGCTTTAGCTCAAAACTTAGTGTGAATATCAAAACGAAATTTCACATGTAATACTGTTTTATTGGGATTAAGAGCTGATTAGATTTTGGTTGAACCCAAAAATTAGAGGAGGGGATGTTAAAAAAATTAAGGGTGAGGTTAAAAAATTAAATTATAATATTTTTCAAACTAAAAACCAACAAAAAATTGAATTTACTATAAAAAGCTCCTATAATAGAAAGCTATTTAAGCTAGACGAGTTTCATATTTAAAAGGAGAAATGATTAATTGCTAAGGGGTCCAAAATTAAGAGGGCGGAGGTTCTTTATAATTATAAATTATTTTATTAAATTTTAAATAAAAGAGAAAGGGCATGTGTATGAGTTTATTTAGGTTTGTTTTATATTTTGTATTGTTTTCTTTTAGATGGGCGATCGAGATTCTCCTGCTTTTGATACAGAAACAGATACGCCACTGTCTCCTGCCTATAATTTTTCGAGCGCAGGCGAAAAGATTACGGATGATGAAGAACCTGACTTTTACATCAAATATCTACTATTTACTCCAATTCCATTTAGAAACATTACCGACAAATTGGATGAAAAAACATTCACTGTAGTTCCACAGAATCAAAAGCTGTTGGTTCTAAACATACCCCATCAGATGGGTTACTCAAAGCTCAGCCGCCTTTTCGATGAGTATGAGCCATCATACGTCACACCGCCTCAGTGCATTGGCTATAAAAAACAACACATACGTCTATGTAAGGTGTATTTTACTCGGCCTCAGGACGCAAAAATGCTAAGGAAGCGATCAATGGAACAATTCACTACGGGCTCACACTCTCCGTCAAGCTTTTGGATGACGACTCTTGAAGACGGCTCCGTCAAATACAGATTAGTAGTAGAATGACTGTGTATGACTAATTATTTTAAGTTTTTCTTTAAAAGTTGTTCCCAAAGAGGCAACTATTATGTTTATCTGGTGTTGGGTTTTTATTCTAATAAACGATTTTTAGAAGTGCTGAGGAGCTTCATAAAAATACATGAATAAAATTATTATTTCTATAAATCTATAAATTAACAATAAAACTAATTTAATTATCATAAAAAATTTCTATACTAATCAAATCTCTTAAATGATTATATTTAATATAAAATACTAAAATCATGTTAAAAAATTACAAGAATCTAAATTTCAAATAAAAGTGATTCAGAATACAAATAAATTGAAGTACCTACCGATTTGTTTCCCTCAGCACAACTAGTGTGTAGTTTCCAAGCAATTTTTATTACATATTATATCCACTTAATATATTATAATTTTAGATTTTGATGAGTCTTTCATTGACGTAACAAGAGCAAGATAAATAAATAAAACACTTTCAAAAGTAATATAATCCAAAAACAATACTTGCGTGGTATCATGGCATTCATTCTTGTGAAGCCTTCTGTCTTAGAATTCTTATTAAAACCCTTTAATACCCTGTTCTCAGAGATTAATGCTAGTTACGCCAATGAAATCTCTACCTCTATCGATGTATATTTATTTTTTTATAAGGTAGCATTCATTTAATATTTTTTTAAATAAATATTTTGAAATAAATTTTTGATTGAACTAAAATCACAAGAGATTATCATCTATTAAATGCAAGATATAATGGATTATTTTTAATTTTATGTTAGAATGATTGTTTTTACCCCCCCCCTAGGTAATCGAACCCTTGTGCCAAAATTAATAATTACCAATTTGACCGGATTTCTAATTTTTAACCGACTTCAAAAAAGGAGAAGGTTCTCAATTCAACTAATTTTTTTTTTGTGTCTATGTTATCTGATATCTTCGCCAATTGTGAACCGATTTTGATAAATTTTTTGCATTGGGTTCAGTCTAGTTTCCGATTGGTCCCGTTTTTTTTTTATTGGTATTGGACCTTTTTTGATATGTTTGTTCAGGCATAACTTCTTTGTTTATTAACCGATTTCGATGATTCTTTTTGTATTGGAAAGAGGATACCTTAGGGGTGGTTCCATATTAATTTGGTCAAGTTCTGATCATATGATCAATGACGAATTAACGTAAATATACAATTCTTATGAGTTAATAATCGAAATTATAATAAATAAAATCTTTTATAAAAAAAATCTTATAACATTCATTTAAAACCCGCAAAGGTTTCTAGAGAGTTTCTATATTTATGAATTTAATTTGATTATCATTTTCTGATTCATTCGCCCGACCCTTTCTCTTACAAAGGGGTAAAAACAGCTATTATGATACATATTTAAAAATAATCCATTCCATCTCAGATCTAATAAATATCAAGCTCTTATGATTTTCTTTCTATTAAATGAATACCTTTCTTTATAAAAACAATCATAAAACGTTTATTAATTATCCATAACTTTCGAAGAAATTCTTCCTTTAACAATGAAAAAAAAATTGAGAAATAACGTTCCTGTATTATTAAAGCAACTATATTTTTCTATTTTATTTATTTATTTATTTTTATGAAAAAGTAAAAAAATTTACAAAAATAATAGTTTAAATGATTGTAGTGAAATCAAAATATAATATATATCTTCATAAAATACATAAATTAGTCTATGCATATGTAGTAAAAAAAAATTGAATTTTTAATAGTTTATAATTGTAAAAGCAATGTACAAAAAAATTTAGAAAAAGATTAGTTTGCATGATTGTAGTGTAATCAAAATAAAAAAAAAATAAAAAAAATAAATAAAAAAACAAACAAAAATATTGTCATCTTTTTATTTCTACTCCCTTCTTTGTTAGTCAATTAAATACTGATTCATCCTGATTACCTCACAAAATTGTAGATAAAATTATAACTATATATGTATAAATTAAGTTTTTTTGAATTTTTAAAAATTTGTATTTTTTTCAAAATCTTACACGACCCTCAGCTTGTAGGGGAGATGTGGGAACAATGAGACTTCATCGATATCTGGAAAGGTAATTTAAATTTTTACGGGATATTGGTTTTGTAGGTACTTCTGTACTAGAAAATAATAAATAATTTTTTACTTTAAATGTCGAGCAAGAACATTTTTCTTAAAATGATTATTTTTGAAATAATTAACCCGAAGCTTTGTGTATCTTTTTTTGAAAATAAGATGGATTTTTTCAAAAATTCAACTCACGGTATAAACAAAATATATTAAGAAAGAATTAATATTTATGGTCCGAAATCTAAGATTTTAATAGAATATTTTTAAAATTTGAGGTGGGGGTGGAATGGGTGCGATTGGCTCAGGATAGAATGATTTGGAGAGGGATCACCCGAGAGGCTCGAGCTCTACAAGGGCGATTTGGCCATCATAAGTAAGTAAGTATATTTTTAAATTGCATACGCAAAGAGTAATTCAATGTAAAAATTGCATATGCAATATATTAAAGAGTATGTTGGGCGTCTCTGTCGCTTCTGACCTGTCTTGGAATGAACACATCTCCTCTGTAGCGAAATCTACAGCAAGGAAGATTGGCCTCTTATTCAGGTCCAAGCGATTTTACAAACCCCCACAACTTCTCACCATCTACAAGGCCCAAATCCGCCCCTGTCTCGAATACGGCTCTCATCTATGGAGAGGAGCCTCAAAATATTCTCTTGCTACCCTTGATGCAATTCAGAAACGAGCCGTCAGGCTAATTGACGATTCTACCCTCACCGACTCCCTCGACTCGCTGGCTCATCGAAGAAATGTCTCTGCCCTTTCCCTTTTCTATAGATACTATCACGGCAGGTGCTCTGATGAGATAAAATCAACAATTCCCCCAAAGCATGCTTTGCACGTAGCACGCGTTTTGCCGACTCCCAACACTCTTTCGCGGTCAAATTAGAAAAGTGCCGGACCACTTCATTCGCCAATTCATATATCCCCATGACTTCAAGGAACTGGGACTCCCTCCCAGCCTCCATCTTTCCCAGCACTTATAATCTTCAAACCTTCAAAACCGGAGTGCATAGACACCTACGTCTACACCCTCTCACTTAATCAACTTTCCCTTCTCTTCGGTAATGCAAGGGTCTTTCGAGATCCATAGGGGCTGCATCTTTACTGGTACACCCCTTCTTGCATTCGATTGCATTAAAAAACAAAAAAAAGTAATTCAAGGTAAAAATTGCATATACAATATATTAAAGAGTAATGCAATGTATAAATATTCTATTAAAATCTTAGAATTTGGACCTTAAATTAATTTAAATTCTTTCTTAAAATGATTATTTTTATTTCCATACTTCTAAAGTAAGCCGAACTTTTTTCTACGCCTAAACTATATTACATATAAGTTTTCAGTTTCGACTTCAATATAAATACAAATACAATTTTTAAATAATCGTGGAGAAAATGTTTTGCTCAGGAAAGGTTAAGTTTATTTTTACTGACAATTTGTAGAAAATATACTTACATTAAGGGTACAATGAGACAGGGGACAATAAGACAGTTTCAATGTACTCATAGCAGGTAATTAAATAAATTTTTCTTAATTATTTTCTTAAAATGTCTCACAAGCGAAAAGGAGATGAAAGAGAGAAAGGTAATTTCACTGCTGCTACAATGCGAGATGCACTTGAAAAGTACGAAAGGACAAAAAACTACCCTTAAGTTGGAATTAATACGTTCAACTCTCGCCAGATACATAAAGAAAAATCAAATGGGATCTGAAGCTTTTCATATACAGGGTGGGGCATAAAGATCTACCACATTTTGAAGAGGTATAAAAAATAAAAAAATTTTACTAGAAAAAAAATGAATATATTTTTGAAAAGAACATAAAATAATTTTTTTTTTTAAATGTGTTTTAAACATTATATTAGACAAAAAAAGGGGGGGTCAAAAATGAAAAGTCTAGACCTTTCGACCAAACTCAACCAAATTTTGTATAAATAATCTGTGGATCCCAGGAAGGCTAGAAATGCAAAAACTAACCACCGAAAATGGGGGGGGGGGGGGAGGCTCAAAGAAGAAAATTCTAGCCCTTTCGACTAAACCATGTATATAGGTACAATATTTGTTTAGTTTTTGCATTTCTACCCTTTTTAGGTTTTTTTCTATGACCAACCGTTCGAGCTCAAGCGCTAGTTGAAAATTGTCGTATTTTGTCTGTTACCGCAAATCCCAAAAACTCGCACTTTTTGGATTTTTTTCCCATTTTGACCATAAAAGAGCACGTTTCGACAAAGACCATTCTATCCATTTTTAAACAGGTTTAAATTTGATAGAATTTTCATTCAAAAAATCGCAGTTTTTCTTAATAAAATGAAAACCTCTCATCCTAGAAACTTGATTTTTATCTCATTCCCTAGGAAATGTTATTGACTTGAACGTTTACTTGGACCACTTTTCTGATAAAACGCTTACATTAATAGATATCCTGCATTTTCCATGACACTTTCGCTATCATGAAAAATGCTAGATATCTATAAATCTAAGAGATTTATCAAAAAAGCAGTTCAAGTAATCGTTCAAGTAAATAAAGTTTCCTAGAGAATGAGATATAAATCAAGTTTCTAAAATTAGTGGTTTTTCATTTTATCTAGGAAAAACTGCAATTTTTGAAAAAATGGATCATTTCCTGCCATGGAAAATGCTGGTTTTAACAAAGAAGTGGTCCAAGTAAATGTTTAAGTCCACAAAATTCCTAGAGAATGTGATAAAAATCAAGTTTCTAGGATTAGTAGTTTTCATTTTATAAAGGAAAACTACAATTTTTTTCAAAAAATTGCAGTTTTTTAAAACATCAACCTCGTTGCGGCACGGGTTACCATTATCCAATTAAGATAAAACTTTGTTTAAATTGTAGAAAATTTAATCTAATTTAAAAATGTATAGAATAGTCTTTGTTGAAAAAATGCTCATTCATGGTCAAAATGGGAAAAAATCGAAAAAAGTGCTAATCTTTGGGATTTGGCGAAACAAAAAAAAAATACGCCAATTTTCAACTAGCGCTTGAGCTCGAAAGGTTGGTCATAAAAAAACCTAAATGATGAAAAGGTAATTTTATGAACTTTCATTTTGAAAAGTAAGGTTATTTACGAAAAGTTGATAGTTTTCAAGTCGATCGATTTTTATTTGCAGGACATGCTGATAATCGGTCAGGCCATTTTTCGTCTAGAGACTTCTTGGTTAAAGATGAGGAGAATAAATATTTTATTTAATATGGATTTACTATGAGTTAAGGATACTGGGTCACTTATTTTTACTTCTTGGTTTAACAGATCTAGCGCGCTGGACTGGGAGATTGAATATATAACATCTCAGATTTCAAATTCATTTGGTGGTCCATATCAATGTTTGATATAAAAAGTGTCATGCGGGCTAAACACGAAAATTATGCTGGATTATAGCCAAATGGATAACATCCTTTTTCATTCTCTCTTGGTCCAGACTTAAGACTCAGCAGACTCCAATAGCTTCAAACAGCAGTAGTCTCGCGATATATATCTTGTTTAAAAAGCGCGATCAAAACAATTCTCGTTAATGTGTTAATTATTTTTTAATATATTAATGAGAAAATTATAAATATATTTATATAAAGCCACGTTGTGGCTACATGGGTAAAAGCTGTCAACGTATATCGTGTAACTAAAAATCAAATGAAATTTTCCAAAAAAATAAATACGATTAGATAAGGATACGATCTTATTCCAAGATAGTAAAAAAAATAACAAAAACATAAAATAAATAGTAATAAGCAAGTCAAAACAAGCGAAAATGAATATTTATAATAATATTTAATACAATCGGTAATTTACCTACACCATTAAAAACCAAATGCGCCAAATTATCAGTTGTTGAATACACTCCATTAATTTGTCTATTATCACTTCAATTGCGTTACTTAAAGTTATTCGAATGCAAGAGTCTATTCGGAGTCGATTACGTCGTTTTATTTATTTATTTACTAGCTTCAAGGCCCGCCTTTGGCGGCGCTTTTTAGCCAGGGGGCTTCGCCCCTGGACCCCCACGTGGCTTCGCCCCTGGACCCCGACGTGGCTGCTTTATTGATGTTTTATTAGTAACAGAGAATAAATATAATTGTTTTATTATAAAGTCTTAAATAGATATAATTTGAGATTCTATTTAACTGTAATATACACTCATAACAAATAAGATGAAACAAATATTTAAAATGTATTAAAAATCTTGCCATTAATAGTCAAAATCATCAAAAATCGGAATGCAATAAGGTTGTTCCTCAAGTATTAGATAAGAATCGAGTCGTTATTTTTTATTTTAAGTCGATTCCTCCATGTCTACACCAGATGGTTACCAATAATAATCAAAGGGTACAAATCTAATGTAGATTTGTTATTCCTCAAGTATTAGATAAGAATCTATTGCTATTTTTGATTTTAAGTCGATTCCTACATGTCTTCAGCAATGGTTACCAATAATAATCGAAGGGTAAAAAATCTAATGTAGAATTGTTATTCCTCAAGTATTAGATAAGAATCGATTGCAATTTTTGATTTTAAGTCGATTCCTCCATGTCTTCAGCAATGGTTACTAATAATAATCGAAGGGTCAAAAATCTAATGTAGAATTGTTATTCCTCTAGTATTAGATAAGAATCGATTGCTATTTTTGATTTTAAGTCGATTCCTCCATGTCTTCACCAATGGCTACCAATAAAAACCGAAACATCAAAAATCGAATGTAGAATGGTTATAAATATTATTATATTATAAATAATATTATGACACTCATATGCATGTGTTTATGTGTCTGTGTGCTGCCAAGGGTGAGTTGCAACTGCAAGCAGTTAGTTGAAAGCGAGACTTGGTTAAGATATGTTTGTCGATGTGTTAGTTTACAGTTGAATACGGGCTTTGCTTAAAGATGGTTGTAACCAAAACGATGTATTAATTAACGATGTGTATTATGACGTTTAACGATGACCCCTAGACACGAAAATGTATTACCCCCCTTTTTGTTAATAAATATATATTAAAGACATAAATAAGTGTATTATTTCACCCCTATGAGGCAAGGGGTGAAACCCCGCCCTCTACAGGAATAAACATATTAATATTTCAAATGAATTTGGATAAAGTTTAGCAACGATCCGTTGCAGTTTATTTAATTAAATAACAATTTTTTAGTTCATCAATTAAATTGTCAAATTAATATTTGTGGCATTTAAAATTCATTGTAATTAAGTACCTTGAGGACCACAAAAAAGGTCATATAGTTTTTTGTAAAATTATATTTTAAAGTACTTTATTTTAGAATAAAATAGTACATTGGATAAAGTTGGCAACGATCCGTTGCAGTATATTTTTTTAATTTTTGTTTTTAAATGTACTTTAAAAAATATAGATAGTTTTGTAAATCTTTGTTGCATTATTAAATTCTTCTTCAACGATAATGTGGTTAGAACTATGCTATTAAGAATGAATGACATTCAAAAATCTGCCAAACAGTGCCGCCAACAAATATTTAGTTTGCTTGTTTAGTTCTTTTATTGTTTGGCAAGCTATGTTGGCTATACAAGATTTTGTTTTAGATTTTCGTGAATTTTCCAATTTTCCGGACAACTTTTCCGATTTTTTTTACGTAAAAGAATTTAGTCTTATTGATTCTAAGTCGATTCTTCCACGTTTTCAGTAGAGCTTGCCATTAATAGTTAAAACATCAAAAATGGAATGCAATAATGTTATTCCTCTGGTATTGGATAGGAATCGATTGTTATTTTTGATTTTAAGTCGATTCCTCCATGTCTTCAGCAATGGTTACCAATAATAATCGAAGGGTCAAAAATCTAATGTAGAATTGTTATTCCTCTAGTATTAGATAAGAATCGATTGGTATTTTTGATTTTAAGTCGATTCCTCCATGTCTTCAGCAATGGCTACCAATAATAATCGAAGGGTCAAAAATCTAATGTAGAATTGTTATTCCTCTAGTATTAGATAAGAATCGATTGGTATTTTTGATTTTAAGTCGATTCCTCCATGTCTTCACCAATGGCTACCAATAAAAACCGAAACGTCAAAAATCGAATGTAGAATGGTTATTCCTCAACTGTTAAATGAGAATCGATCATTATTTTTGAAATAAAGTCAACATCAGGCGCGGATCCAGACCTCTGATTTGGGGTGGGGGCGGTCGCCGGTATATAAGATCTACTTTTGATCTCGGAAGTGTGTCGCGGTCGAATTGTCCAAGCGGGGGTTGGGGGGTCAGAGACACCGCCCCCCCGCCCCACATAGAACTTTATTTTCTTCAATTTTAAAATTTAATGTTATATAAAAAAAAAAGATTAAATAAACATATAAAAATTGTTGATCTCCAATGCTTGGGGGGGGGGGGCGGTCTAAAGTTTAGCAACGATTCGTTGCAGTTTATTTAATTAAATAACAATTTTTGAGTTCATCAATTAAATTGTCAAATTAATATTTGTGGGATTTAAAATTCATTGTAATTAAGTAAGTACCTTGAGGACCACAAAAAAGGTCATATATAGTTTTTTGTAAAATTATATTTTAAAGTACTTTATTTTAGAATAAGATAGTACATTGGATAAAGTTTAGCAATGATCCGTTGCAGTTTATTTTTATAATTTTTGTTTTTAAATGTACTTTAAAAAATAGATAGTATTTTTAAATCTTTGTTGCATTATTAAATTCCTCTTCAACGATAATGTGGTTAGAACTCTATTATCTATGCTATTAAGAATGAATGACATTCAAAAATATGACAAACAGTGCCGCCAACAAATGTTTAGTTTGCTAGTTTAGTTCTTTTATTGTTTGGCAATCTATGTTGGCTATACAGATTTGGTTTTTGTTTTTCGTGAATTTTCCAATTTTCCGGGCAACTTTTCCTTTTACTTTGATTAAATAAATGAACATCTTTCCTTAAAATCTTGTCATATGCGCCGTTACAAATCAACCCCACCGGCCAGTGGGGCAACCAGCATTTAGGGGGATAATACAAACACACACACACATACACACATTTAATTTAATATTATATTTCAAAGACTTGTCTTTAAATTATTAAACTTCGAAATTCTCAAACCTTTATTTTTGGCATTTTCCGAAAATATTGTCATTTTTCAAGCTTCAATTTATGCGCAATCATCAAACAGTGAAAAAGGCAAAATGTACTAGAATAAGATAAGAAAATACAATCTCAAATTACGACAAAATAACATATCTTTATTGCTTGTTATGTCTAGTACCTAAATTCTTGGACTAGAGAAGAAATTAACAATTAGAATATGAGCAAAAAACTAAAATTTATTACAAAAACAAACTGACAATATTATTAGATAAAACAAAAATCCAACAGACAAACAATAAGACTAGGCACATAAAAAATATTATATATATATTTGAATTCTTAAAAATAAATAAAACAGTCTCACTTCTCCAACATTTAATGGAAATAGAATCTTTTTTTCTGTCTTAATTTATAGTCAAAATATTGATTAAAATTTACCAAATATTTTCTCATTTTCAGTTATTAATTTTTCAATTTTTGATTTTTACTTTTATTTTTTTCCTTGTCCTGGGGGGGGGGCTTAAGCCCACTTAGCCCCTCTCGTGGTTGGTCCACTGCCATCGCCTAATATTCCACCCCCAGTGCACTACCCTCACTCAAACCATCAATCAGATTCAGTGAATTATTTAATAAAATAAGGTTTCCTGGCGAAGTTACTAATACATGATGCAGAAAAACTTTAATTTTTACAATTCGATATAAGAAAAATAGACAAAGAAATTAAAAAAAATATCATTAAGTTTATTATAAAGACTGGGTAGGTACCTGCCATTTACATAAATTTTGCCATTGGCGAAAGAGGGAATTGTGCTATGTCAAACAACTAGGGGATAGGGAGCAATAAATTTAAATATAAAATCTATTCAAAATGTATTTCTAGAAACACCTGCTTATTTGTTTATTCCTTTTCTAGGGTATAAGGTGAAATTTTAATAAAATCGTCCAAAAAAGATAATCTGGAATCTTAAGCTCTGAAACTAAAAATTTCGAAATCGACGAGCTCTTCGCATTGGGATTTTGCCTCCTCAACAGAGAACAGACCATTTTTAGACCACTAGAGGGTGTGGGGATTTGCCAACGCAGATCGAGTTCAAAGAATTATTTTGGAGGAATTTATGCATCAGAACATGAGCCATGATAATACGAGTATCGACAAAAAAAAATGAAAAGAACGACACCTTTAGATATTAGAAAACATGTATTTAAGGGAAAAATTTAGTTGCCACAAAAATATATCAATATATTTGGCTCAATATGATTAAGGGCTGGCATCATATCGAGTCAAAAAAATTAAATGTGACATGTATCTTATATTTGCAATCTATTAATTATCTTAATATTGTTGGAGTAAATTTAAGTAGTTCTGTAGAGAAATTAGTATTAATATTTTCTTTATAAACAACAAGTTCACTTAGAACAGAAGATATAAATGTATTCTCAAAAAGTCACAAGTAGTTAATTGACACATTTAAAGATGATTTGATCATAATTTAAATACCGTTTTTTTTTAATTCAAGATTTTTTTCTGAAAAACTCGACTTTTTTTAGTATTAAATTACAATTCTTTCCATTGACAATATGATCTTTAGCCGGGTATTACTCAGAGTCCTCTTCATTTAAGTTATCCAAAATCTGTACATTACATACACCCGTTGAAGGAAATGTACTTGTTAAATATGAAGGAAGAGGGCAAGGAGAATAATGATGGAGGAAAATATGTTGTATTTTGAAATGGAGGAGGAGGGCTTGTATTTTGAAAAGTAGGAAGAATTGTATTTGGAATTTGATTGTGAGCCCCTGAATTTTGATATTGAACAAGAGCCAGGGAAGGGGGAACCGAGGGGGTATTTGTGCATTTCGGAATGGAGTGTTAGGAGGGTGATTGTGAAAATGAGTATATGGATGGTTTTGTAGCGGGGGGTGATTGTGATCATCTGAATTTCGAAAATGAAGCTGAGGATAATTTTGATTCTGAGGATGAGGAGGTGGAGGTGGGGTGGTAAGAATCTGTATGGATATTGAATTTATAAATCTAGACTGATGATTTGAATTTTGAAATTGAGTATTAAGAGGGGGTGGAGATTGAGGTTCTGAATTGTGGTATTGAGAAATATCACAATGATCTGGATAAAAATTGGGTGAATTTTGGGGGGGAGAAATTCTCCCTCGTGCACAAGCAATCTCCTCAATAAATGATGTTCATCTATTTCATTAGGATCCGGATTGTTGTTAACATAGGGATTTACATTTATATATGGATTGAGTGGGGGTACTGGTAGCTGTCTCTGTGGTTATGGGGGTAAATTTTGAGGTAAATGACCATCTTGATACATGTGCATTCCACAAATATGATCATCGGGTCTACCACATATTGGGGGATTATCTTGGAGTCTTATTCTTGGTATTTGATCTTCATAGTTAGATTTACCACTGCTCAAGCCCCTAAAACCTTGGTAAATTGGATATTGAATTGTATCTAAGTTTCTGAGATTGGCTCGTGATCCCGGCTTCTTTTCCTTCTGCTCTGTTCTTTTCACGATTGAGGGGCCAGCCCATACAGGCCTTTAGGGGATCCACCTTCTGGTGTATCTCCTTCTCTCATCAATATCATTAAAAAAAAAAAAAAAAAAAAGTGTCCTTGTCTAGGAGGGATATCATAGGGCCTGCGTCTTCGTGAGTGATATGGTTCATTATTCAAAATCAAATTCTGAAGGATAGCTATTATTATAACGATAAAGCCTACAGAGTTTCAATTTTTTGAACCATTACTTTGGCACGGAATAAAAAATTGATCGTTCAATGCCAAAACCCCCATGTTATTTAGATGGGAAACTTAATCGCTGTGTAGCACTAAGTTAAAATTGAGATAGAGACTTGAAACTTGGGTGATATTTTTTTTATTTATTTCGAATCACATGAGCTTCTGTCAGCGTAAAAATTCGAAATACCCAAAATAATCACCATCGTAATATATATGTGAGTATATTTATTTGAGCCTATAGCACCCGCTCTAAAAAAATAAACAGATCTGCTTGCTACTCTCGACAAAAAAACTTTTTAATTTTATAAGACAAAAAATAAAAATAATTTTTAAGAAAAAATAAAACCGACTTCAAAAAAATTAAATGCAACAAATAAAATACACTAAAAGGTATAAAAATAATTATTAACTTATTTAGTTACAACTAAACTACGAAATATTAACATGAAATTACTTTTTGTACTCGGTGCCAATGCGATTCATAAAAGGTATATGTTTGGCACCGACTTAAAAAGTAATTTCATGTTAATATTTCGTAGTTTAGTTGTAACTAAATAAGTTAATAATTATTTTATACCTTTTAGTGTATTTTATTTGTTGCATTTAATTTTTTTGAAGTCGGTTTTATTTTTTTCTTAAAAATTATTTTTATTTTTCTTTTTTAGTGATGTTATTAATAGTGATCATATCATCAGAACTTGACCAAATTAATATGGCACCATCCCTAAGATACCCCTTTCCAATAAAAAAAGAATCATCGAAATCGGTTCATAAACAAAGAAGTTAGGTATGAGCAAACCTAACAAAAAAGGTCTAATACCTATGAAAAAAAATGGGACCAATCGGAAGGTAGACCGAACCCAATGCAAATTTTTTTTTCAAAATCGGTTCACAATTGGCGGAGATATGAGGTAACATAGGCACAAAAAAAAAATTCAGTCGAATAGAGAACCTCCTCCTTTTTTTGAAGTCGGTTAAAAAATCTTTCTTGCCTGTGGCAGCAAAAAGTCCTAACGGAGGTGCTGTATGATCTTATATAAATGATATGGTGCTGCGACATGGCCTATTTTTAAACGAATTAAAAGTGAGATCAACTTACGGAATAAAGCTGTCTCAATGAGCCGAGATTTTCGTAGCATTGTCGACATTATGTTAAAAATGGCCTTCTTTCATTTTATTGCATGCTTCCACAATTTTAATATGTATCCCTTCATAATTGAAATGAAATCTTAATTTGGGATTTGAATTTTGAATTTCTTTCCAATTCTGATATTATTTTGTATAAGTAATTCAGCAATAACATCGATTTAATTACAACGTGGGTAGGAATCCTTAAATAAATTATTTCTTTTTTATAAAATTTTATTTTTTGCAAACTTTTCCATTGCTTTTATTGAATCAGAAATAGCTCTAAATATATTCTTCGCTTTGTGTTCATGTTTGAAGGATTCTCATTAATGCAGTGGCATGCACCGACTGACTCGGCCGAAGTGACGTGGCCTGCGTCCTTTGTCCAATGGTGAAATGGTTGAGAAATTGCACAAAGAGACTTCGAGTCGAGATGTTCATTAGATATTCAAAAATTTGGAAAAATCCTTCTAGTTCGAATTTGAATATGTATAGATATTTATTTTTTAAATGTACAAAGTTTATAATAATTTATATTTTTTGATAAAAATAACATCTTGAATGAATTCCATGTTCCTTTTTTTAGTTATCTGTAGAAATATATTTATACGGAGCTTTTCGTGCGTGCCTTCGGCACGCCCTCGAAGCTCGGCCCTCCAGGCTGGTAGCCCTGGCGGGCAGCGTCTCGGTCCAAAAATTCTATTCCTCTTAAAAAACCACGTTTAAAATAAAATGAGAAAAATGTACTTGCTTTTGTATAATGGTGTATTAAATTATTGACCACGGCACTGTAGTTATAGCTCTTGATTATTAATGATATACTTTTGATTATTAATGATATATTCAAAGCAGAATCAATGAAGAAAATCGTGTATAGAGTAAATATATGATAGGGATCCCCAAATCCAGATGGTAAAAATCAGAGTCGCCAAGACTTGATTTTTTTTGCTTAGGTTTTTTTGTGTGTCATTTAATATAAAAAATTAAATAATAGTGCAAATTATTAAAAAATAAACAAATAATATATAAAATATAAATCAAATAAGATGTGAATAATTTCTTCTGTGCGCAAAGAAAAGCGAATTGAATATTAAATTTTTGAGTGGTGGGGCGGGGGGGGGGGGGGGAGAGAATAATTATCGATATATTTAATGTTTCTTAATTTAAAGTCTTTTAGAGTCTTTCATCTCAAAATTTGAGTGCAAATTAAAATTATATTTCAAATTTGCCTGGTTAATGAAAATCAACTGGAGCTGTCAGTTTAAAATCCTAGCTGACAATTATATTTCAAATTTGCCTTGTTAATTAATATATATTCAATGTTTTTTAATTTAAAATCAATTGGTGTTTTTTCATTTTCATTCGAGTTCAAATGAATACAATATTATCTCGACACAAAGTCTAAATCAAAAATTTATAGTTTTAGTAACTGAAATCATGGTATAAATATTAATGTCAGAGTGGTCTAGTGGATAAAGCAGAGGACAAAACCAGGTAGGCAGTACCCAATTTATGGAACTCATAAACGAAATTAAAAATCTAAATAACATGTGTAATATAAGTGAAATGCTTAGAGCAATAAAAGACCTTAATACATTATTAAAAGACACAACTGATAAAAATAATAAATTCTTAATAATGATTAACTTTGTAAACACTAATATTAATAATTATGCTATTTAAAATCAATATTTGTAGTTGGAATGCAAATGGTGTATCAAACAAAATAGAACACCTTAAAAATTATATTAAGTATAGAAAAATAGATATTATGCTATTAAATGAAACAAAACTTAAAGTAGGGAAAAAACTAAAAATACCAGGCTACACAGTAGTAAGGAAGGATCGTAGAGACCAAAATGGACTGGGTGGCGGAGTTGCAATACTAATCAAAAACACTATCGACTTTAAAGAGATCGATTCAATAGACGGATGTACATTAGAACATGCCATAATACAACTAGCAGATAATACCATCATAGCTTCTGTCTATAACCCTCCCCGAAACCATTTTACAATAAATGAACTAAACAAGCTAACATCCATAGGAAACAAATTATTAATAATTGGTGACTTTAACGCAAGGCATCAACTGTGGAACTGCCAAACGAATAATACTAATGGGGGGACCCTGCATTCATTCTTAAGCACCACAGAAAATATCCTATTATTCACAGACACACCAACACATTATCCATCCAATAATCAAACACCCTCTACAATAGACATAATCATTAATAAAAATATTACAAATATCTCACATCCCATTTCAGATCCAAAACTCACATCTGATCACAACCCGATTATTTTCTCCATTCACACCAACACAATACACACACAAGCCACTAAAACAATCACATCATACACAAACACAAATTGGAATGTTTATAGAACCGACCTTGACAAATATATAAAAATTACTCCTGAATTGACAACAGCTGAATCAATTGACTCTGCTGTTGAAAATTTAACAAATGGGATATTATGGGCAAAGGGAAGGAACAGCGTGAAAATCAAAATAAAAAAATACCAAGACAAATTACCGGAACATATAATTCAGAAAATAAAATTAAAAAACAAACTCAGAAAACGATGGCAAACAACAAATGAAACACAGCTTAAAGCCGATATCAATCATCTAAGCAAACAAATTAGTATAGAAATTAATGAACACAAAAATAACACTTGGAATCGTAAACTAAATCGACTCTCTGTACATGACAACTCACTATGGAAAATTGCTAAAAATCTTAGGCGACCATTCGAAAAAATTCCCACCCTCACCACAAATAACAAAGACTATATTTCTGAAAAAGCTAAAACAGAAATATTAGCCGAAACATTTGAAAAAATCCACCAAATAGACACAAACCAGAACGCACAACAACTAGAGATAGAAAAAACTGCACAAAATCACAACAAACAAATAATACAATTAAACGAAACAGAACTGAGAGAAGTAATTACGAATCCAAATGAAATAATTAAATTTGTCAAAAAATTAAGAAATAATAAAGCCCCCGGGATAGATGGAATCGACAATCTATTAATTAAAAACCTTTCTAAAAAAGCTGTGGTTCAAATGATGTATGTCATTAATGCAATATTCAAAATACAATATTTCCCAACCAGATGGAAGGTAGCAACAATAATACCAATAGCCAAGCCAAGCAAAAACAACAAACAACCACAAAATTACAGACCAATCAGCTTACTAAACTCATTAGCAAAAATTACAGAAAAAATTATATTAAACAGAATAGAAACACATGATAACAAACACAAAATAACAATAGATTCGCAATTCGGATTCAGACCAAAACATAATACAACACAACAAATAGTTAGAATTACAACTCACATAATGGAGACATATCACCAAAGAAAAAATACAGCAATGGTACTTCTGGACATCGAGAAGGCCTTCGATCGGGTTTGGCACGAAGGACTCATACACAAATTAATTAAATATAAATTTCCACCGTATCTAATCAAACTAATACACTCATATTTGCAAAACAGACAATATAGAGTCAAAATCAACAACTCCCATTCTAATCTAAAAACTATTAACGCAGGGGTTCCCCAAGGATCTGTATTAGGCCCTAAACTGTTCATTCTTTTTGTCAACGATATCCCACAAATAAAACAACACACGAATCTGGCACTCTACGCGGATGACACGGCGGTATTCGCCAGATCATTCAATGCTGGAGTGGCAAATAAGCAGAACCAAATCCACATTGATCAAATAGTAAATTATTTCAAAAAATGGAAAATCAATCTAAATTCATCTAAAACAGAAAACATACTATTCACTAAAAAATACACAAACAATAGAATAATAGAGCAACTGAAAGTAGACGGACAGATAATCCCCGTTAAAAATACAACCAAATATTTGGGCATCCATCTAGACCGCAGACTAACCTTCAAAGAACACATCAAAAACTCACTAAGAAAGAGCTATGGAAATATGAGAAATCTTTTTCCGCTTCTATCTCGGAATTCTTGCCTTTCACTCAAAAATAAAAAACTCCTATATAAAACAATTCTTAGACCTGCACTCACGTATGCTGCTCCAGCGTGGTGCCACACCAGCAAAACTACACAGAAACCCCTACAAACATTCCAAAACAAGTGCTTGCGATTAATATTAGATCGCAACACATCCACTTCAAACAAACAACTACACAAATTAGCAGAGATAGAAACAATTAATGAACATATAATCAAAATTTCAAAATCATTTTATACAAACCAACTAAAATACAATAAACTCACCAATACAATTAAAAAAACAATAGAAAATAGCTTTGGCAGCAAAAAGAAGTATATAAACATCTATAGAAAAATAGGCGTAATAAACTGAAATCAATTAAAATCAACACCTAACCGACTACCAAAAGCAGGGTTTTTATTTGTCTAGAATCTTTCCCTGCATATAAAATAAAATTAAAATAAAATTAAATATGTAAATATTTATATTAAGGATAATTAAAAAATTGTATAATAAACCTAATTATACTCATATTTGTAAACATTATTAAATATTAAGAACAAAATTAAAATATATTAGTAGTGTAAGCTCATTGGGCAGGAAACTATTTATAAGGAACAATTAAAAAACATTTGTAAATTTCATATAATCATGTATATCTGTTGTACTTGTAATGTATTGATTTACAATGTTGAATCTGTAAATATTAAATTTATAAATAAAACTTTTAAATTGAAAGAGGACCTTAGTTCAAGAGTTCGTAGGTTCGATTCTAGTCAAGAGGGAAATTTTTTAGAGAAATTTCTCTAAGCGTTGTTACAAATTAATCTAGATCAATATATATAGTATTCTTGGAAGTATTCTTTTAATAAATTCAACAATTCAATTGTTATAAAAATTGCATTTGTATTTCAATAAACTATTTTAATTTTGAATTCAGTCATCTTAAATGAAAAATCATTAATTATAGCGATTCACTAGTTTAAAAAATAGATAAATAAAAATTAAATTATTTTAAAATTAAAAAGTTTTTTTAGTCACAAACTAATAAAAGAGAATAATTTTATTTAATTATTATTATTTATTTGATTAATTCACTAAACAGTTTCGGTCACCACTCATTGTTGTGAATGTGGTTGTTTTGTTTAATTGTATTGTTTGGGCAGGTATTAATGTTTATATAACTACGAAATTCTACTGACATGTTTACTAATCAAGAATAACATATATAACTGGCAAAGCTTTCATAAACTATAAGCATAATAAGAAGTAGGCGTGCCTTCGCACAAGTCAACAAGTCCTGCCAAGTTTAGTTTTGCAAGTCGGCACGGGTTGCCGTAGTTTAAATTGCATGAAATTTTATTTACAATTGTTTTGACATAAAAGGAATAAATTAAGAGGGTATGCGTTTGAAAAAAAACAACTTTGATTTTTTTGGGACACCCTACTCTATATATAATTTATTTGTTTGAGACTATAGTTTCAAAGACTTGGTCTTTATCATCAGTCTTTTTTTAATTATAAATATTGTTTTTCATGGAGTCAATCTCATATGGATATTGAAAATTTGATCTTTCTTAGCTGGTAGCCAGTTTAGAATTTAGAAATTTTCAATATCCATACGGTATTGACTCCATGAAAAACAATATTTATAATTAAAAGACTGATAATGAAGACCAAGTCTTCGAAACTATAGTCTCAAACAAATAAATAATATATATATACCGATATATATGTGTGTATGTTTATTTGCATCAAGCAGAGGACAACCTCTTTGTTTCTCTTTGTGAATCAACAACTCTGCTACTCTCGGCAAAACAAAAACTTTTAAATCAATTTAGATCACTAGATTGCAAATTTTACAAAATGAAGTTTAAAATTTTTAACCGACTTCAAAAAAGGAGGGGTTCTCTATTCGACTGAATTTTTTTTTTTTTATTTATTTTTTTTTTTTATTTTTTTTTTGTGTGTCTATGTTACCTCATATCTCCGCCAATTGTCAACCGATTTTGAAATTTTTTTTTTGCATTGGGTCCAGTCTAGCTTCCGATTGGTCCCATTTTTTTTTTCGTTTTTTGATATGATCACTATTAATAACATCACTAAAAAGAGAAAAATAAAAATAATTTTTAAGAAAAAATAAAAACCGACTTCAAAAAATTAAATGCAACAAATAAAATACACTTAAAGGTATAAAATAATTATTATCTTATTTAGTTACAACTAAACGACGAAATATTAACATGAAATTACTTTTTGAAGTCGGTGCCAAACATATACCTTTTATGAATCGCACTCGACGGATCTTACATAGTACGTTTGGCGGGTACGCTCGCTTATAGATATAGTTTGTTTGGTACCGACTTCAAAAAGTAATTTCATGTTAATATTTCGTCGTTTAGTTGTAACTAAATAAGATAATAATTATTTTATACCTTTAAGTGTATTTTATTTGTTAACCGACTTCAAAAAAGGGAGGAGGTTCTCCTATTCGACTGATTTTTTTTTTTTTTTTTTTTTTTTGTGCCTATGTTACCTCATATCTCCGCCAATTGTCAACCGATTTTGAAAATTTTTTTTGCATTGGGTCCAATCTAGCTTCCGATTGGTCCCATTTTTTTCGATTTTTTTAATAGGTATTAGACCTTTTTTATTAGGTTTGTTTAGACCTAAACTCTTTGTTTATGAACCGATTTCGATGGTTCTTTTTTTATCCGAAAGGAGGTGTCTTAGGGATGGTGTCATATTAATTTGGTCAAGTTCTGATGATATGATCACTATTAATAACATCACTAAAAAAGAGAAAAATAAAAATTTAGATAATGCACCTTCATCTATTGTCTTCTACTTGGAAATGAAAGTGGAATTGGAAGTAGGAGTAGCACGATATTAGGTCGCGGTTCACCCCTCGATACCAGTGGTCCCCGAATGGTGTTCCACAGAGCACTGATCTTCCGTAAGCATTTCATAAGTGTTTCGCGTAGCAAATCAGAAGTATTCGATTGTATAAGAACAGCCGAATATCAAAAAATTAAAATCATACAATTTTCATAACACATGTTAAACATGAATTTATTTATTTTTTTAAATTCTTTTCCATTAAATAAATAATAAAAGTATATAAAATGTATGTAAAGCAATGCTAAACAAATAAATATTTTGAAAAGTAGACATTAACAGAAATTGTCTTTGTGATTAAATTACTTTGAATAAATATTAAGTGCCTGGCCACCGAGCGATGCTCGGTAACTTTTTGCTTCAGTTAAAAGCTGTATATTAATCCCCCTCCCCTCGCCCCCGGACCACTACCACTTCACCCCACCTCTTCCACCCTCCACCCTACATAGACCTCCACCTCCACCCCCCTAATTCCGCCCCCGAAACCACGCACCCCCACACCCCTCTACCACTGCACCTCCCACATCTCCCCCACAGTCACCTTCATCCCCGCCCCCGCCTCCTCACCCAGTTTTTGAATTTCAAGTCTAGTAGTGGTCCACAGATTATGTGTATATAGATATAGTTATATAAATAAATACATTATAATTATTTTTTTACTTTATCCAATGTTAAGCATGGGGAAAGTATTGTAATCGGTCTCGCCGCAAGCGGGACTTCAAAGAGGTCCTCAGGTAAAGACTACGGAACCCATGGACTCAATTAAGGTCACAAATTGTAGTATTCAATTGGATTGAATTTTAGCACCTGACGATTTTGCCAAAAATTACCTGAGGGTCTCGTCGAGAGGCCAAAAAGTGCCATTTTTACTTTATCCAATGCGAAGCATGGGAGAAAGTATTGGAATCACTCTCGCGGCAAGCGCGACTTCAAAGGGTCCTCAGGTAAAGACTACGGAACCCATAGACTCAATTAAGGTCACAAATTGAAGTATTCAATGAGATTGAATTTTAGCACGTGACGGTTTTGCCAAAGATTACCTGGAATCTCGTCGAGAGGCTAAAAAGTGCCATTTTTTTGGAAGTGCGTGGGGATGGATGTTTAGTTTTTGGTACATATCGGTCCACAAACATTAGTACTTTATTTCAGTACTTTTTTAGTTTTTTCTAAATATCTTGAAAATGACTTAACCAATTTTGATGAAATTTAATATCCTAATTAAGTACCTTGGGGACCACAAAAAAGGTTAAATAAAGTTTTTAGTAAAATTATATTTTAAAGTACTTTACTCAAGAACATATTAATATTTCAAATGAATTTGGATAAAGTTTAGCAACGATCCGTTGCAGTTTATTTGGAAGTGCGTGGGGATGGATGTGTGTTATCGTTTTTTTCGTCCACGATTTTTTCTACACCTTTGCGCCGATTGAAATGAAATTGAAAACCTAACATTATTTTAACAAAATGAAGCGCTGTTTAGTTTTTGGTACATATCGGCCCACAAACATTAGTACTTTATTTCGGTACTTTTTAGTTTTTTCTAAATATCTTGAAAATGACTTTGATGAAATTTAATATCCTAATTAAGTATATTGGGGACAACAGAAAAGGTTAAAAGTTTTTAGTAAAAGTATATTTTAAAGTACTTTACTCTAGAATAAGATAGTACTTTTTATTTAATTCCTTATTTTATCAAAAATTTAAAAAAACTAAAATTTATTCATTTGATCGGTAATATAGCTCATTTCAACTAGCTAAAGTAAGAATGGTTAGGCTTCTCGCTGTGAAATGATAAAAATCTGGGAGTTAATTTTATAACTAACCATAGCAACTGCGTTGTTTTTTATTCGTTACCTTTGCTGAAGACATAGAGGAATTGACTTAAAATCAAAAATAGTGTTTGATTCTGACCTAATACTTGAGGAATAACCATTCTATATTGGAATTTTGACGTTTCGGTTTTATTAGTAACCATTGCTGAAAACATGGAGGAATCGATTTAAAATCAAAAATAGCTATTGATTTTCATCTAATACTTGAGGAATAACAATTCTAAATTAGGTTTTTGACGTTTCGATTATTATTGGTAACCATTGCTGAAGACATGGAGGAATCGGCTTAAAATCAAAAATAACGATCGATTCTTATCTAATACTAGCGGAATATCCTTGTTGCATTCCATTTTTGATGTTTTGACTATTAATGGCAACCTCTACTGATAACGTGGAAGAATCGACTTAAAATCAAATAGACTCAAATTCTTTTTGGTAAACAAATTAAGCTTGAGTACTGGCGTCTGCCCGAGGATCAGAGGAGGGGTTGAAGTAACTAGGAAATTTGCAAGGAACTAGTACAGGGAGGAGGAGCAGGGAGGGAGGGCGCAATTGACCATGACAAATTACACATATTTAAGACAATATTAATTAATTAGATTAAATAATCTACAAAGCATTGAAATTCTAATATAACGTTTTGAAAATATATTTTAGACACCTATAATAATTTTTAAGCTACGTTAGTTTACATGTCGAATATAATTAATTTCAATAAAAATTAAAGGAAAATGGTGAAAACTTTTTCAAATCTCGGTATGCTCTCTGTAAATTTTGCAGTTATAATCGAGGGAAAAGTAAACTAGCCAGATCACTCAAGAGTGAAGCTGTTCTACTAATAAATTTAAATATAATAAACAATTTACAATAAAGCAAGACTGATCGACCTACTGAGAGTCATTAACTCCATAAAAATTACAACTTGAACTCTCTCAAATTCATTTTAGAAAAGTCAGTCTTTCGAATTTTAAAGAAATTCAAGATTCCAAACACTCAACCACCTTCAATTAAACTACATATAAATATGAGATGGCTATAATAATAATAATAATAATAATAATAATAATAATAATAATAATAATAATAATAATAATAGAGCCTCAGGAACTCATATCTTATGAGTACGTGGATGGCGACCACGGGGTTATCCGAGCTGAGTCTGACATTGCTTCCACTTACTTGTCTCAGGCTTCTCTCTTTTATCTTTCCTATCTGGCCTCCCTTGGCCAACTCTTGTTTTTTCCGACCCCGACGCTATTAGGTTTTCGAGGGCTAGGGGTTCATTTCTTTTTTTTTCACTCTTCACCTTTTCTTTACTTCTTCACCTTCTTTTTCTACAGTCTTTTGGGCAGGAAGACTCAAAAAAATGCACCACAACCATTTAAAAAATGAGACGTACCAGGAATACAAAAGGACCGCTGCCTGGGGATCGCCAGGGCGTGTCTGGAGCTGATGCTGGACACGACAGCATGCGAACCATCGGCGACAGGGAGCTGACGAGGCGGGCCTCTGTCATACAAGAAGCTACAGCCCAAATGAGAGAACACCCAGGGGTGGCTAATCAACAGGCTACAACATCAAACGCCAACCTACCACTAAGCTTGTCCACTCAATCTTTAGAGAGGACTGCTCGAGGAGGAAAACGCACGCGAATCAAGTGGACTCGTGAAATGAATCTTGAAGTTGCAAGAGCCTACTACCGAGCCACCAAGTGCAGTGATAATAGGCCACCGGGATATAGACAACTGCTACTTGCGGAATTTAATCAAATAAGACCAGATCTAGGAATGTCGGAACAAAACATATGTGACCGTTGGAATACCATCAAAAAGAATGGCTACTTAACAAACACTGAAATGCAAACAATCTGCAGACAAGTGGGATATGAGCTACATCAAACTGCGCTGAGCGAAGATATCAACCTCACACAACCTCAAAATATACCAGAAATCCTCAATCCTGCTGTCTCCGCCTTTAAACGAGTCAAATTACAGATAAATATATTTTAAGTTATTTTTATTATAAATAGAATTTATTGAATTGTATGCTAAAAATATAATTTTCCTTTCATTCGTTCCCCGATAATCCTGATAAAAACATCGTCTCTCTTTATTTTCCTTTGTTGCCATCGTTACTAGCAAAGTGAACTGGGTGAATTTTCGCGTGTAAATTGAGGTGAATGAACAGTTTTGAAAGTGTGGAGAGGGTTGGATCGCGGCCGCGTCCGGAGTGACACCGGGAGTTTCTACAGTTTCTTCGTGCCAGTCGGGATTGATCTCGAGAAACGGTTACCATCTTCGGTGAGTGAAGTTGGGCTTCGCGATCCTGTACCTTTCCATTATCCCCGCTGCATCATTGGTCCTTATCGTACCGGATTAAGAACACCCTCTACAGTCCAACCAGAAATACCTAGATATTTTTAGCATTTTCTAAATTATTTTAAAGTGTTTCAGTTTACTTTTGATATTGGCTTATTTTGATTTAGTTCTGGAAACTCTTATTATAAACTTAGTAATAAATAACCAATTATCGGAATGGCTAAACTCTTAGATAATTGGAAAAGAGATTTTAGAGCCCTTTCGCATGAAGTAGGGAGAATCCAGAATGCCCAAATTGGAAATGAACCTAATAGGCTAAAATTTTACATTAATCAGCTAGAATTAACAAAATCAACAGCACACAAATTAATCTGCGATTTGTTTGAAATAGCTGAGAGCCAAGATTCAAAAGAATTAGATATTTTAAACACCAAGGAGTTCCAAGAATTGAAAATTGTCCAAGACAAGATTGATGAACTTTTGATTTTAAGCTATTCGAATCAAGAACAAATAATCAAATCGAATGCTACTGAAGTAAAAGTCACAACCGATATTCAACTCCCACCAACACAAATACCTGAATTTGATGGCGATGAAACCAAATGGGCTACCTTTTATCGCGACTTTATTAATACAATTGAAAAAAATCGAACAATTACTTTTTCCCAAAAACTTATTTATCTTATGAATTCATTAAAAGGCGGATCCGTAAACGTCATTAAGCATCTAGATACTACTGATAATAATTATTTTGAAGCTATCCGATTATTAAAAAATCGTTATGAATACGCAAGTAAAATAATTTTTAAGCTTGTTGACAAAGTGTTAGATTACCCACCACTCTTAAAGAATAAGCCCTGCGATATAATTCGATTTATAGATTTTTCGAGGCAAATGATCACTCAATTCAAAGAATATAAGCACTTTTATGCAGAGAATAATATTTTTTTAATGAGAATTTTAACCAGAAAACTAGATCACACGTCTTATAAACAATGGCATAAATCAGTTAATTGGAAAAGCATAGAACCTCCTAAAATTGAGGATTTATTAGAGCTTCTCGAAAAAGACGCCATAGCCGAAGACTTACCAAAACCTCTTACATTCTCCTACCGGGAAGAGAAAGTTACAAAAAAACATTCATTCCATCTTACTAAACAAAAAATAACTGATGAAAGCAATAGCTCTAGCGAAGAATCACCCCCTCCAAACTCGAAAACTCCATCCTTTTATCCTCAACGGACGAGCTTCAAATCCTCAATCTCTAGAAATATGAACTGTTTTTTGTGTCAGCAGAGGCATCCATTATACCTGTGTTCTCAATTCAAGGAATTACTTGTACCGCAGCGTATCCAAGTTATTAAGGATAAGCGGAAGTGCCCAAATTGTTTTGGAAACCATTCGGAAAGTTATTGCCAATCAACCAATTGTTGTAGGGTGTGCAATAAAAAACACAACACGTTGCTACATTTAGATCGATCTTCTTCGAATTTTAAATTTTATCCAAATATTCCAAACCCCTATGAAAAACAGAAACAGCATGATGTATCAAACAGATATTCCCGGTCGGCATCACGTTCCCCTTCTCCAAAGCACTCCCCAGCACAGAGGCCACCCTCACGGTCTCCTTCTCCAGACCTTTCTACTTCTCATCAGTCAGTCGCTCCTTCCTCTACTCATTCCTCTCGAATTATTACTAAATCGAAAAAAAATGATGAATTATGAAACAAAATCTCTCTTCCGTCTCCCCTATCCGTAAAATACTTCTGCCATGAATTTAATAAATATCTAAATGATTACCCAGAAATAAAAAATTATGTCTCGCTATCTACCACTACTTCTGAGAATTTCGACGATTTAGTAATATTAGGAACTGCCCAAGCATATATAATGGATAAAAATGAAAAACGACACTCGATCCAAGTCGTACTGGACCCAGGCTCTCAAATTTCTTGTGTATCCTCTCGAATACCAGAAAAATTGTCCCTTGATAAGACACCAATTACAGTTCATCTGTCAGGAATCGCTGATACCCATATAACCAATTTGAGAGAATATACAAATTTAAATGTAATATCAAATAATTTCAATTTTTCCATTCAAATTAATGCATTGATTATCAGTCAAATATCGAATTCGCTTATTAATCCGGAATTACCTTCAGAAATTATAAATAAATTTAATCACTTAGAATTGGCAGATCCTGAATTTTACAGTCCTAAACCTATTGATATTTTAATCGGAGCTGATTATTTTGCTGAAGTCATACTCACAGATCAACCTCCAGTTAAAACAAATAAATTAATCGCATTGAAAACAATATTTGGATGGATGATAATTGGTAGCTTAAATAAATGTTATCAAAATGATACATTAATGAAACGAAATTTCAATATTACTAAAATTCAGGAAATTGATCTTACTAATTTAATGAGTAGATTCTGGGAGACGGAAGAGATTAATCTAATTAAACAAATGGATCCTGACGAAGTGGAATCCGAAAATCATTTTCAAAAAACTTTTTCTCGTGACTCCACTGGTCGTTTCGTATTAGCATTACCGTTTAAAACTCCACCGACAACGCTTAACAATAATCGCAATATTGTTGAAAAACAATTTTATAATCTAGAAAAAAGATTAAACTCTAGACCTGCTGAGAAAGAATTATATCATAATTTTCTGCAGGACTACTTATCCCTTGGGCATATGACTGTCGCCTCTGAACCGTCTAGTTACTTAATACCTCACCATTGTGTGATGAAAGAAAGCAGCTCTACTACCAAATTGCGCGTCGTGTTTAACGCATCACAGCAAGATTGTCACGGCTTAACTTTGAATGATACACTCTATAAAGGCCCGAAGGTTCAACGCGATTTGAACCAAATTTTATTATCATTCCGATTTAAGAAGATTGCTTTATGTTGTGACATAAAACAAATGTACCGCCAGATTTTAATTCGACCTGAGGATCGTCAATTTCAGCACATATTTGCTAGACACCCAAATACTCATGAAGCTTCTGAATTTACATTGAATACTGTCACTTATGGTTTGAAACCTTCATCGTTCCAAGCACAAAGAGTTTTAAAACAGTTAGCTGAGGATGATGGAAAATCGTTCCCTTTGGCCGCGCAATCCATTATCAAACACACTTACATGGATGACATCGTTTCAGGTGCTGATTCTATTCAACAAGCAGCACAGTTAAGAGATCAATTGATACAATTGCTTAAAGCTGGAGGTTTCGAACTGAGAAAGTGGAGTTCTAGTCACACATCTGTTCTAAATACTATCCCTGCGGAATATTGTGAGACCGCTGTATCACTGGAAGACCCTGAAAATCCGTCGCTAAAGATACTGGGCTTGCAATGGCTTACGAATTCTGACAGTTTCTCTTATAAATTTAATGATATTAATAATCCATTGACTAAAAGAGGTGTACTCTCTAATATAGCTCGCTTATACGATCCCTTAGGTTGGCTCGCCCCCGTGATTTTCAAGGCCAAGCATTTAATGCAAAGAATATGGATTGCAAAGGTGGATTGGGACGATCAATTACCAGAAGATATCGTAATTGAATGGCAATTTATTCTAAAGGAAATGCCTAAGTTGAGTCAAATAAAGATTCCCCGTTTCATTCTATCAACGCAAAGGGACAATATCCAACTAATAGGATTCTCTGATGCCTCCGAGAAAGGATATGCCGCTGCTATCTATCTTAGAGTGGAAACTGTAGATGGATATGAAGTCCATTTAATGAAATCGAAAACAAAACTCGCTCCTATTAAAAGTTTAACCATACCTCGGCTCGAATTGTGCGGAGCGAAATTATTGGCTGAGTTATCTCAATCAATGTCTTTTGACGAACTTTCTATTAAACGTATTACATATTTTACAGACTCTCAAATAGTATTAGCCTGGCTGAGAACGCCTCCTCATCAGTTAAAAATATTTATAGCAAACCGAGTCAATCAAATCTTAGAATTAACTAAAATTTCGGAATGGGCTTTTGTGCCATCTCAGCATAACGCTGCTGACATAGCTTCAAGAGGTTTGCTTCCTTCAGAAATATTAAAAAATCCCCTTTGGTGGCACGGTCCTGAATTTCTTAAATTAGAAGAAAATAATTGGAAGTTCAATTTATCACCTGTCGCAAAAATCCCTGAATTAAAAACTAATAAACGAGTAAGCTTTTTTCTCGATAAATCAATTGAAAATTGGATTTTAAATAAAATAAATTCAGTTTCCACCCTTCTTAAATTGCAAAGAATAATAGCTTATGTTTTGAGATTTATTCACAATTCTCGAAATCCAAAATGCAAATTTAGAGGTCCTCTTTTGTATTCCGAGCTGAAACGAGCATTAGAAAAATGTGTTTCTGTTGTACAGCGGGAATGCTTTAGAAAAGAAATCAATTCTATTAAACTAGATAATGAGTGTCCCTCTAACTTGATCAGATTAACCCCTTTCGTTGACAAAGAAGGTTTTCTCAGAGTAGGTGGTAGGTTAAAATTTTCTTCCTTGCCCGACTCTGCTAAACATCCTTTATTAATACCGAAAGAATCACGGTTGGCCATTCTTTTAGTAGATCATTATCATCTAGAAACTCTACATGGTGGTCCTCTCTTAGTGCAATCCACACTTTGCCAAAGGTATTGGATTATCGCAGCTAGAAGTTTGATTAGAAATCGTATCTTTAAATGTTTGCCTTGCTATCGCCTGAAAGCCCGCACTCATCAACCACTCATGGCAGATTTACCGCATTATCGTTTTGCTCAAGATAGATGTTTCTCGAATGTAGGTATGGATTATGCTGGACCGTTCAATGTACAAGAGCGATTACGCCGGAAACCTGTTTTGTTCAAGTCCTATTTAGCTCTATTTGTTTGCATGTCAACAAAGGCCGTCCATTTAGAAGTTGTCACTGAATTATCTACGGAATCTTTCTTATCTGCCCTAGATCGATTTATAGCCCGCAGGGGTCTTCCTCGGAATCTGTATTCTGATCGTGGAACTAATTTTGTTGGAGCAGCCAATCAACAAAGGGAAATGATAAAATTCCTTGAAAGGGAACAGTTTCAATTAAGTGAAGAAATATCGAAAAGAAAAATTGAATTTCATTTCAATCCACCCGCTGCTCCATCATTCGGAGGAATTTGGGAGGCTGCAGTGCATAGCTGTAAGACTCATTTGACTCGAGTTCTTAAGAATCATACTCCTTCATTAGAAGAAATTATTACAGTTTTTTGCCGCATTGAAGCTATATTAAATTCACGACCTCTCTGTTTGATGTCTAGTGATCCTCATGATTCTATTGATTATCTAAGTCCTGGCCACTTTCTTATTGGAGCTCCGCTGATTAGCCCTCTAGAAATAGATTATTCTGATGTTCCCGAAAATAGACTTACCCGCTGGCAAACGTATAAACAAGCTATACAACATTTTTGGACGCGATGGTCTAAAGAGTACCTTCATCATTTAATGCAGCGTAATAAATGGTATCGTCCTAGTGAGAATATTAAAGTCGGAGATATAGTTTTAGTTACTGAGATCAATACATCTCCTCTACAATGGCCATTGGGTAGAGTAGAACTAGTCTTCCCTGCTAGAGATGGTATAGTTCGCGTATGTCAAGTACGTGTGGGCAAGACTTCATACCAACGGCCTGTCAATAAATTAGTTCCTTTAGTAAATGACGCTTCTATTAAACCTGATATAGACTCGTAAGTTCTTCAAAATTTGAAATCAATTTTGCAGGGGGGCAGTTGTCTCCGCCTTTAAACGAGTCAAATTACAGATAAATATATTTTAAGTTATTTTTATTATAAATAGAATTTATTGAATTGTATGCTAAAAATATAATTTTCCTTTCATTCGTTCCCCGATAATCCTGATAAAAACATCGTCTCTCTTTATTTTCCTTTTGTTGCCATCGTTACTAGCAAAGTGAACTGGGTGAATTTTCGCGTGTAAATTGAGGTGAATGAACAGTTTTGAAAGTGTGGAGAGGGTTGGATCGCGGCCGCGTCCGGAGTGACACCGGGAGTTTCTACAGTTTCTTCGTGCCAGTCGGGATTGATCTCGAGAAACGGTTACCATCTTCGGTGAGTGAAGTTGGGCTTCGCGATCCTGTACCTTTCCATTATCCCCGCTGCATCACCTGCCCTAATTACACCTCAAGAAGCAGAAGAAATAAATCAAAGCCCGATGGATGAAACCCCTCAAGAAAACACCGAATTGAAAAATCGATTTTATAGTCTCTTGGAGTTTAATAGAAATACTGACCCATCGAGCAGACCGAGAATACCTAAACTAGACAACCCCAGAAAAGCATCAAGAAACCTGGTAATAATCAATAATATCCTTAATGACCACCTGAAAAACGAAGAACACATCAACGAGATACAACTGGCTGTCTATTGCGCTGCGGTTACAATCATCGAACTTAATGGACAAAGAACATTTCAAAGAAAACAAGAAAAATTCGTAAAACCAATTAAGCGAAAACCAGCATGGCAATGGAGACTGGAAAAGAGTATCGATCAATTCAGATCGAAGGCGGATCTCCTTGATCAATGGTTGGCAGGCAAAAGATCCCGGAAGATGAAGAGGAAAATTATTGGACTTTGCGTGGAATCAGGAATCGATCTTGACAGCCCTATTGCTCAACAACAACTATTGAAATTGAAAGACACGTACAGGCAAAAAGCTAAGGTAAAGGGTGCACGACTGCGACGATACAACGAAGCAACCAAGCGGAAGGAGCAAAATGCAAAATACTTTAAAAATCAACGTTCGTTCTTTAGGCAGCTGGAAAGTCAAACAGATAACAACTGTCCCGGAGCTTCGTTGAACCATGCTAACTTCAGGGATTACTGGAAGTCGGTCTGGTGTGGGGATAAACATTTCAATGGTGAGGCTCAATGGATCTGCAAAACTGCCGAAAAATACTCGGACCTGCCTGAAGTGCCACACACCGAGTTCACAGAAGAAGATGTCACCGATGCAGTTAAACGGACCAGTAACTGGAAATCTTCGGGTCCAGACGGAATCCAAAACTTCTGGATTAAATACCTCCCTGCGACACACGGACCGCTAGCGCGCGGCTTCACGACTATATTAAAGGACCCAAACAGAGCTCCGGATTGGCTGACTGAAGGAATTACGCATCTGCTTCATAAAAAAGGTGAAGTAAATGATCCGAAGAACTATAGACCAATCACCTGTCTATCAGTATTTTATAAGCTCCTAACTTCTGTAATATTCAACAATATTTACCAACATTGTGAAACGAATGGGATCATCGCAGAAGAACAAAAGGGATGCATCAGAAAGACTCTTGGCTGCAAACATCAACTGACAATCGATGCAGTAGTGTTGAAACAAGTCCAAATTAAGCGTCGGAATCTGAGCTTAGCTTATATTGATTATGCTAAAGCTTTTGACAGCGTCCCCCATGACTGGTTGCTCAAGGTCTTAGATATCTACAAGATCGCACCAAACATTAAGAACCTCTTAGCTAGTATGATGAAAACATGGAGAACTCGATTGATGGTGAACGGACAACAAGCAGGAAGGATTAACATCAAAAGTGGAATTTTTCAGGGAGACACACTGTCTCCTCTCTGGTTTTGCCTAGCTTTGAACCCGCTTTCCGAACTACTTATCAACACCAAGATTGGGTATAGTGTTGCCAGAAATGCTCCAAAAAAACTAAATCACCTGCTGCTGATGGATGATCTCAAGTTGTATGCTGAAAACTCGCAGAAGCTCGGGATCCTTCTCAGCACCGTGGAAACATTCACCAGAGATATCAGAATGTCATTCGGGCTGGAGAAATGCTCAATAATTAACATCAAAAAAGGTGCGGTCGACCGGGATGGGGGTGGATCTCATGGAATTTGTGAGCTCGAGGAGGGCTCGGTCTATAAATATCTAGGAATTTCGCAAAATGCCAAACTTAACCACACTCAGCTAAAGCATGACTTCGGAGATAAATACAAAAAACGTGTTACAAAAATCTGCAACACCAAGTTAACAGGCAAACGTATAGTTGACTCCATCAATTCATGGGCTGTACCGGTCCTGACGTATTCGTTTGGGATCTTAAAATGGTCCAATACGGACCTGGAGAGATTGGATCGCCTTACTCGAACGATCATGACTAAGTTCCGCTTCTTACACCCAAACTCATCCACTATACGTCTGTATTTACCCAGAAAGGAAGGAGGAAGAGGTTTGATTAATATATTGAATCAATGCAGAGTCCTTGAATCCGAAATGAGAGTCAAATTCAAATCTTCGAGTTGTGAGCTCATGAAGATTGTGGTTGGGGCTGATGTGGGATACACACCTCTGAGACTCCAACAAGATGAACCTCCATTTGCATTACCATCGATAAGTGAAGAGATCCAAAAATGGAGAGGCAAAGAGATGCACGGAAGATTCCCGGGGTTGATAGAGGACAGAAACATCGATCGGCAGGCATCGCTGAGATGGCTGCTGCACGAGGAGCTATATCCAGAGACAGAGGGGTTTATCTTCGCTATTCAAGATAGGGTAATGAAAACCAGAAATTATCAGAAACATGTCTTGAAAATGAACGTGACAGATATTTGTAGAAAATGCGGTAAACCTGGGGAATCCATCGAACACATCATGTCAGGATGCTCGGCATTAGCGGACAACGCATATCTTGGACGTCATAACCAAGTCGCCAAACTAATACACCAACAGCTGGCAATCAAATTTGGAATGTTGGGCAAAGATACACCGCCTTACTACAAATATGATCCATCCGAAGTGCTTGAGGGACCAAACTATTTGATGTACTGGGACAGACCCATTCTCACAGATAAGCGAGTAGCCCATAACAGACCCGATATTGTCATCCTCAACAAAATCGAGAAGACAGCCATCTTAATCGACATCGCTATCCCTTTGACGCACAACATCAAGTCAACAGAGGATGAAAAAATAAGAAAATATGAAGACCTGGCGATAGAGATGAAAAATATCTGGAAATTAAATAAAGTCACAACCATTCCTCTAGTAATATCCGCAGAGGCAGTTGTTACTCCTAACTTTGTAAAGAATTTAGAGAAGATAGGCATGCCAAATTGGATTTTCAAAACGACCCAGAAGATCGCGATTCTTCAGACATGCCACATTGTGCGGAAATTCCTGAATTAAGACCATCGGGAACGTCATGCGGGCCAGGATGAATTTCCTTTCCGCATCGACCGAGCCTAATCCCACTCCATCTAAGGGATAGGTGAAATTTTTCCAGCAGCAATGCTGAGAAAGTGCAATAAAATCAGCATAATAATAATAGAAATTCGTTCTGCTGAACAAGTTAAATTTAATTGAAAAAGATTTATTGAAGGAGACAATAAAAGAGTGTGTCTTCTGCTGGAATTATAAATTTTATTTATTTATAACGAGACTATAGTTTCGAGGGCTTTGCCCTCTTCATCAGTCTATTACAATTGATTCACAGGAATTAATTTATGAATCATTCATAAATGTCTCGTTATAAATAAATAAAATTTATAATTCCAGCAGAAGACACACTCTTTTATTGTCTCCTTCAATATATAAAAATTCTGCTACTCTCGGCAAAAACTTTCAATTTGAAAAAGATTTAGTTTGCCGGGAATAGAAAAGTTACTGATTCATAAGGAGAATTCATTGAAGTTATCCTCTGCTTGGTACAAATAATTATCATAAATATATAGATAGGATTATACTTTCGAAGGTTCAACCTTCATCATCGTGATTTTTAATTATAAATATTATATCTTTTATTTCTCATGGGTTCAAATGCCCGAATGGATGTAGGTAAATTGTTTTGTTGTAATAGTAATCTGGTCACTTCACAAAAGAATTTACCTACAATATTTATAGTAAATAAAAAGACTGATGATGAAGGTCAAACCTTTAAAACGATAGTCGCCAAGAAATAAATTATATATACGAATATCTATTCATTTTATATATAATATATGTAAAATATGAAAAAAAAATCATTTATTTACAATTTCAATTTTTTTAATTATGCAAGATTGAGGAAGAGAATGATTAATTGTGATGTTAATATGTATATGTTTATTAGAATCAACCAGAAGACAACCTCATTGATTTCCCCTTATTTGAAATTTAATCAATTTAAATTCTCATAATCCTTAATGAAATCAAAAACGTATTTATTGAAGAATGTGTCCTTCTTGGAACAACAAGTAAATTGTATCATGACTCAATATACTCCCAGCAAAATTTAGAGAATTTATTCAATTTTTAACTTCATTTTTCTTATGGATGAAAGTTATTTAGAGAAACCCATATATATTTGTCTTGCAATCAATAGGTGATCTTTGCCAAGTTCACAGTCAATAATTTATTTCGAGCGCTGAGTGGATATAAAACTGATAATATATTAGCTACGTTTATTATCCTTGTTAGTGTTGTTTAATTTTAGACCAAACAAAAAACATCAGGATCAAGATCAAGGGGTAATTTCGTAAATATCAACATATAAATGTGATTCACTAAAAATAATTATATATACATGTTTAATGTTTATATTCAAATAAGTATGTCAAGTTCAAGTCGGACCGCCTAATAAATACCTTAAATAAATTAGAATCAAAGATTTTTTATTGAGCTTTATTTAAGAATTTTTTGCTGATTGAACATCATTTTCTTACAATCATAATTACTTTGTATTTTTCAAAACTATCCAGGCTAAGAAAAATTACTATTTAATAAATTATTATAACTAATTTAGTTTACGAAATATTAAAAAATAGACGGATGTAGCCATCCACATAACTAAGTATAACATATAGGCCGAATGGCTTAGCCAAATTAGGCTGCATATCGTTTATTTAAAAATTGCTAAACAGTGACTATTAAAATGAGTAATTTATTTTTCCTATTATATCTCATAAATTATTGAAATATCAAAATATTTGTCTTTTATAAGGAGAGAATAACCGAATTTATGTTCTTTCACAAATTGAAGTCGTGTCTAATTCCTGTTAGGTACAAAAACCGACTAAATTGGGTACTTTATGGGCCCTGCGACATAGTCATTTTAAAGTTAATTAATTACTTTGGCTTCTAAAAATAAGATACGGGCGGAGTTCTTGGACATGTTTTATTTTGATCCCCCAAAAAGTTCACCCCTTCCTAAAAAATAATCTAGTTAAAATTTTCAAACAATTTTTGAATTTGGGGAAATTGAGTAAATATAACTTGTATATTTCAAATATATATTTTATTTACTTAAAACGCTAATTTGCTATGATAGACGGACAGACAAACGGCATTTTAGCCATAATAATAGTATGTTCCATTTTAGATTCCCTAATAGCGTATACGGATTAAATTTCCTAACCATTAAACTTTATATATTGATCTTAGAAGAGGAAATGAGGAAAACAACTAACAAGATGGGCAGACGATTTAGCCAGGGTGGCTGAAAGAGATTGGAGCAGAGTTGACAGGCAAAGAATCACCTGGAAAAACTTGGGGATGCCTACGCACTTAGGGGCCTGGTTCGATAAAAATAGTGTACATTTTTTAAATATAATGTAGATTTTTCCTTTAAGTTAATATGTATATTTTTACTACTAAACAAATACTGTATTTATGTACACATGAGCCAAATAAGGCAATAAATAAAACGGAGGGGGGATGCCTACTTTTGTATTAATCTATAAGCATTTTCTTTAGATCATTATTATTTTCATTTAAATAAATATCAATTGTCTAGTATCTAATAAATATCTGTTCGGGTAAAATTTTCCGGAGATAAACTAGCCTCACGTTCGGATCTCCGGGTTGATGCGACCCGAAGAGAGATCATCAAAAAGAAAACAGTCTTATAGGACTGTTTACTCTATGGTGAGGATAATAATTATATAATTACCAGCTGCGAAGCCCGCCCTTTTCTACGTCCCCTGGACTCCGGCATCCGCCTATATATATATATATTTACTACAATTCTCATCTGTCTGATTCTTTGGGTAATCGAAACAGATGAATTTTGTTCAGATATTCAATAATAAATTTTATTTAGAATGTTTATATGTTAACATTAGATGAAAGCGAAAGTTAAAACTTTTATCCGGTCACTGCCCTATTTTGGTGCAATTGGGACCAGACTCGTTTTGATAGTGAACCAAGAGTTGAAAAAAAGATACAGGACCCAGCCGGGTATGATCCGACATCTTCCGCGTTAAGCCCGCAGATGCCTTCTCCATTTAGGCGATGGATCCCCTGACTAGATCCTATAATCAAATCTTATATATATTCAACTCTTTATTACAGGCGCGCATTCTCCTATTTTCCTAATAGTATGGTTGTTATAAATTTACCACAATTCCCATCTGTCTGATTCTTTGGGGAATCGAAACAGATGAATTTCGTCTTGATGAATACCTCCTCCTTTTTTCAAAGTCGGTTAAAAAAGAACAACTTCCGAGTTTCATATCTGTATTTTAACCCTCCGTCGAGCGCACATCTGAATGAATCAGGCGCACCCGGCCCGAGAGGCCACTCACATATTTTGTCCTCTTACTCCCCCTAATCAATTTTAATTCAAAACACCCGTAGGGCCACCTTGGGTAGGATCTAAAGAAAGCAAATATAACAAATTGTATGAAAAAAAGAACGAGTTTAATGAACAAAATAAAGCCTAAACTAAAATAATCAAAATCTCTAATTTGACACAAAATGAAATTGAAAATTGAACTAACAAAGTAGAATAAAAGTAAAAAAAACTGGAAACCAAAGTAGTATACAGTCTTTGCAGATGTGGGACCATCATTGTTGGCCGCAGTCGTGGGCTGAAACGTACGATGAGTCTTCCAAAGAAGCAGATGAATAACAGGTCTGGGGCAGAGCGAATTTACGTGGCTTAGAGAGATCGGTTCATGACAATTTTGAAATTCGTAATTTGTCATCCTCTTAAATCCTGTTTCAGGCATGCACATATCACACTTTCGTCTTTTACGAGGTAGGGAGGGAGAATTCTAACGTTCTTGAAGAGAAATTGGAGCTGAGTCGGCATTTCACTTGTATTCAGACTTCCCCGGGCTAGTTGTCCAATCACAAGTTGACAAGAGACAAAGTTTTGAAGAGGATTCTTCTTTTTAGTGGTTCTAGACCATTCCCAATCGAAATCACTTGGGAATTTATACCGGCCACGTTAAGACAGGCAAAAAATGACCATCGGTCAGCGTCTTATGTTCCGGCTGACAGTGAATGTAGGGCACATTTGATCAGCTGTGTCAAATCCCGATTTAGTGGTATTGTAAAAAGTAATTACTTCTGGCTTCTGCTGCTCTCGAGTAGATTGATCAATGGTATCAGTTTCGCAGAGTGAAGAAACGAGAATCACGTTTTTCCCTTTCTTTGGTACGTATGAAACCCAAGTGTTACTATTGATGAAGCCGAACAAGCTACTGTATTGACCCTTCCTTTGATATTGACAAAACTGGCTGGTTTTCCAAAACATCATTGGGGTTGAAAAGATAATACTTTTTTTCCATTTCAATAGGAAATCTTGAACTAAAGTCAGGAAAATTGAAAATAGTTATCGATGTAACATAATCAGGCGCACTCGGCCTGAGAGGCCAGAGCCAGAATAGTATATATCTCAAGATAATATATTGTAATATAACACAAAACAGATTATTTTGAGTAAATTGTACGATGGCAATAAAAATATCTTTAAAAAACTCATCTTTGAAGCTATGACTCAACCGGGCGCACTCGGCCACACAGGCCAGCGGGGGTCTGGGGAAGCCGGGTGATGCTTGAGGGCAGACTGGACTGGTGCGAGCTATCCACCAAAGAAAAGGCTACTAAGAAACTGAAACAGGCCAAAATAACGAAATTGGAACTGGAATTCATCCAGAAAACTTTAGATAACACTTTGGAATGTCTCAGAACAGTGTCGAAAAATTATTAAATTATTTATTTAATAATTAAATATTTGATCATTATTGTTTGATAATTAAGTTGAATGATTATTAAAAATAATTATTAGAATTTTTTGAGATCTAATTGATTTAATATTTTTTATTATTTGATGTATAAAAAAATAGTTCTTATAAAAGTTGTTTAGTTTTTTGTAGAATCAGAATATCTACAGAATCATATAGGTTTTTATTTAAAAAACAGAACTTGACCTCAAAATACCCTTGAAAGCTTGTACTAGGTCGACAAACAATAGCGTAGTTTAGTTTCCCCCTTGATATAAATAAACTTTTATTTAAAACTTTTTTTCATATAATGCATTTTTTTTGAGTTATAAGACTGTCTCAAGATAAAAAACTCACCCGGTATATGTTTGACTAAGCAACAAACAGATTTCAATATCCACGCCATACTGACACTATGAAAAATAATATTTACAATTAAAAAAGACTGATGATGAAGGCCAAGCCTTCGAAACTATATTACCAAACAAATTTGCATCAAATTTTTGCATCAAGCAGGGGACAAGCTCTTTGTTTCTTTTTTGTTATTTAATAACTCTGCTATTCTCGGCAAAATAAAAACTTTTCAATTAATTATAATACAATTGATTAAGGGAGAAATTCTCTCGAAATTTAGATTTTCAATCCACTTTGGAGAAAAAAAGGAGAATCTATGAAGAAGTAAATGTTAAATGTTAATGATAATCTGTAGAACCAAATCTCTAAGGGGAAGGCTAAAGAATCTCAAATAAATAAATAAATAAATAAAATAATCCACGTTTTGAGATTGTTTTATAATAAATAATTGTATTTATTTAATATGAAAAACAACCAATAAATTATTTCATTATATAAATTTTTTTATTTAGTATTATACTATAGTTTCGAAAGATAATAAGTAAAAATATTTTTTTCTGGGTGGGTTTCACAAATAAAACAAATATATGTTTTGAGTTTTTTATCTCGATGTATATTTCGGGTTATGAGCCCATCATCAGGAGTTACAAAAGAAAACAGAAAAATATATTTTTACTTATTATCTATTAAAATGTTTCACCTAGAACCGACACCAAATTCTTTAAAGATTATAGTTTCGAAGGTTTGACCTTCATCATCATTCATTTAAATTAGGATACCCGATTGGATGTAGATAAATTTGTTTTGTTATAATAGTAAGCTATATATAGGTATATATTTATATATGTTTGATATTTATCTTATTTGTTGGAGCCTATAAACTTTGAAGGCTTGGCCATGTCTTATTAAAGATATTGAATCTATGCTTTATTATGGTCAGTTGTTCATATACCCAAATGAATTGAGATTTCCTTGTAAGCTAGTACATTCTCAAAGAGCTTACGAATAACAAATTTCAAATCAGTGAGGATCCCATCATGAGCCTCTCTGCTCCTCACCATTTCTTCTCGTGAAGGCAAGAGCGTGTTGCGGGAAATATACATTCAGGCGTTAATTCTTTGAAAGGTGAAACGCTTATTCTTATAGGTAGATTAAACAAGAACAGTGTTATTGATATTTTTTTATATGAATTTTATTTATTTTAACCAATTATTAACACAATTGTCAAAAGATTTGTTATTTCACATACTTAAGGCACAATTTAGGAAAATATTTAACAAATATAATTACCTCACTTAACAATATATATACAATAATAAGATTAATTTTATCCAAATGGATTAATTAATATAATTTGTTAAATAAATAGTTCATATGTTTTTCTTCTTTTAGTCGACGGAAATTGTCATCAACGTTGAGAATTTGTTTCATTTCTTAATTTTCATGATTATGTAGACGTTGGTGGTGTCTAACGGCATATTTTGGATTTCTTCTGTGACTGCATCGACGTGCAGATCTCGATGCAGGTCAGTATTTCTGATGTACCAAGGTGCATTTACAATACTTCTTAGGACTTTATTTTGAAATTTTTGTATAATTTCTACATTGCACTTTTTCGTACAGCCCCATAATTGAATCCCGTACGTCCATACGGGTTTCAAAATTTGCCTATGAATTAAAATTGTATTTCTCAAAGATAGCTCTGAATTGCGCCCAAGTAGCCTGTAAAGTTTTCGAAATTTGTTCTTGTTTTTTTATCTTTACGTGTTCTTTCCACTTTAGTTTTGCATCTAGAGTCATACCTAGATACTTAGCTGTATTGGCATAAGGTATTCTTTGGTGATTAATTTGGATAGGAATAGTAACTATTTTTTTTATAGGTAAAATTGATATGGGTTGACTTTGTTTCATTGAGCTTTATTCGCCATCGTTTGGTCCATTAGTTGATTTTGTTTATGGCACTTTGTAGCTTAGCTGTAACTTCATAAACATTTTCATCGACTGCAAGGAGTGCTGTATCATCAGCAAATGTAGCTATATCAGCATTCTAATCAAGTGGAATGTCATTTGTAAATAACAAGTATCGAGTTGGGCCAAGAACACTGCCCTGAGGCACTCCAGCAGATATTTGTTTTAGTTCAGAATGCTCATCGCCATGGCGAACTCGAAAGCGTCTATCTTTGATATAAGATCGCAATATTTCAAAAAAACTGTTCAGGTAGATAATCGTGTAGTTTGACTAAAAGGCCTTCATTCCAAACTTTGTCGAAAGCCTGAGCAACATCAAGAAAAACTGCCTCACATACTTTTTTTCTTCAAAAGCTTTTTCAATGATATTAGTTATTCGGTGTACTTGGTCAATCGTCGAGTGTTTATTTCTGAAGACAAATTGGTGTGAAGGTATTAATTTCCTATGTTTTATAATTTCCACAAGTCTCCCTAATAATAGTTTTTCAAAGATTTTTGACAAAATCGGCAACAATGATATTGGTCGATAAGAGGCCACTTCTGTAGGCTCCTTTCCAGGCTTAAGGATAAGTATCACTTTAGCAATTTTCCAGTGGTGAGGCACATATCTAAGTTTAAAGCAAGCGTTTATGAGGTATTGTAGTTTATAAAGGGCTACATCGGGAAGCTCTTTCATGATGGTATCCAGTTATGAGGTCATATCCGGGAGCTTTCTTTGCATTTAAGTTATAGGTGATAGTATTCCTAACTTCTTTTAAGGTAACAAGAGGAATTTCTTTTTGTCAGTTTTATGTATGAAGGTAGTACATATTATCATTAAAATTTAAAGGTGGATTAGGTTTAAAAATATTTTCTAAATAATCAGCAAAAATATCCGAATTTTGTTTTGAACTCCTGGCCCAATTTCCATCTGGCATTTTCAGAGGGGAATCTTGAATTTTAGGTCTTCTAATTTTCTTGGTGGCTTTCCAAAGAGAATATTCAGTTTTTTGTCAGCAGTTAATTTTTCAAGATATTCGCTTATTGACTATCGGCTATATTAATAAGAAGCATTATTCAACATTACGAAGAACAAAAATCGAAGATCCTATTATGCAAGTTACAACAGTTTCAATATGTGCTAAAAATAACGAAGTGAAAATTTCAGCAATTTATTGTCCACCAAAGCATTGTCTAAATAAAGATGTTTATTCCAATCTATTTAAAACCCTTGGAAATCATTTTCTCATTGGAGGTTATCTACTCTTATTAAACGAGCAAAAATTGTATATATATATATTTGTATCTTGGTTCTATTTTGAAAACGACTCTACCGATTTTGATGAAATTCACGGGTTAGGGGGTTTTTGGGTTGGCAATTCGATCTGTCACGGTCTCATCTTCGACAAAATTGTTTTTGATGGGTTTTTTTCGTAATCAAATTAATTATTCTCAGGTAGACAAATCCCAATCTTGGAGTTTAAAAAAGGTTTCTCTTTTGTTTACTTTTGTACCCAGACAGACAATGGGTTGGGTTAATCCTTTATTCTCAAAGGCCTTGAAGAAGTATTGTGATTGTGGATTTTAACATATTTTGTTCTCCCTAAACGTTAGAAATATTAATAAACGTTTTATAATTGTTTTTATAAAGAACTTTATTTATTTAATAGAATAAAAAATAATCATGAATTTATTTAAAAATATATTTCGCATAAGCAGGTCTCAATTTTCTGAAAAAACAACACATTTTGATAGGTTTTATTTATTAACAATTGGATGAATAAAAATGAATCATATGGTTGAATCAAAACAGGTGCAGGAGGTGGGGTGTAGTGGTGGGGGATCCGGGGGTAGGGCGAGGTTTCGGGGGTGGGGTCGAGCGGGGTGGAGGTGGGGAGGGGGTACAGTGGGCGAATATTATATATATTTGTATTTTTTAATTTGAAAACGGTTCTCAAATAAAAATCGACCTTTTTATCAGAATTTTAAATTAAAAATAATATTAAAATAAAGCTTTTAACTGAATGAAGAAGTTACCGAGCATCGCTCGGTGCCTCCAGGTACTTGATATTAAAGCTCAAAAACAATTTCTTGTTAATTATGTTATCTTTAATTAAATATGAATACCATCTGTAGTTCACATGAAAGAATAAAACAACTTTTGGTTGTGAAAAAAAATGATCATTATTTCCTTTAAATTTTTTTGTAAAGTTAATGGTTTCTAAACTCTATAAATTTTAAACTTCAACAATTTTGAAACTAAGCTGGCTAACTGCGAGTTTTTTTACCCCGATTTTAGAAAAAAATTATGAAATTAAAAAAACAAATATCAAAATAAATAAGTGGTATTTTGTGGGAGATAAATAAAAAAATAAGGCCAATATTTTTTATTTTAAAAGAAAATCAATGAGGATGTCATCTGTAAATAAGCATAGGTATATAAAGGGTTAAAGAGATAAATATATACCAAGTATTCCAATAGAATGTCTCTTTAATATTCATTTGGAAATCCCTCGTGGAAAATTAATAGGAATTTGTGGAAGTGTTGGAGCTGGAAAGAGTTCGCTTATTTCGGCTATCATGGGTGATATGATTAAACTAAATGGCGAAATTCGTGTTGATGGTACCCTCGCTATAGTTCCTCAACAAGCCTGGATATATAACGGGACCGTTAGAGAAAATATTTTATTTGGGCAACCAATGGATGAAGCACGATATCATAAAACACTCGATTGTTGTAGCTTAAGGAGAGACCTTGAACTTTTAAGTGATGGGGATTTGACCGAAATTGGAGCACGAGGCTCAAATTTGAGTGGTGGTCAAAAACAGAGAATAAGTCTTGCCCGAGCTGTTTATTCTAACAAGGACATAATCTTATTGGATGATCCATTAAGTGCCGTGGATGCCAAAGTTGCAAAATCAATTTTCAGAGAATGCATCAAAGGATTTTTAAAAGAGAAAACTATTCTCTTAGTGACCCATGGTATCCAGTTCCTTGAGCAATGTGATCAAATTGCATATATTAAAGATGGATCGGTGACTGAATGGGGTACCCATGTTGAATTAGCCAAGAAAGGAAGTGACTATGCACAACTTCTTCAATTTGACCAATCAATTATATCTGATATATATAATAATTGGTGTTCTGATTAAACACTATTATTTAAGGAAAGAAAACGATAACCGAGACCAAAGTCAATGATAATACAATTATAAATGAAAATAATGGAAGGCAGCATAGGGGTAGTGAGGAAAGAAAAACATTAACACATATCCAAATAAGGTGTAATTTATTGAATTTATTTATTTATTTATTTATTCATTTGGCTCAGTTTACATACACAGTTTACATATATATTAATACATATTGAACCTTAACAATATTTATCAATTAAAATTTGAATCAAAATTCAAATCATGAACCCAACTATATGTATTATATTAAAATGAAATAAAATAAAATTTAACCCTCTGTAAGATTAATCTTGAGTCGAGGGTTAAATTTTAAGAAAAATTAACAGAAAAATTCAAAAACATAAATTTAATAAATTACTTTAAATTAAAGACATAAAAGAACAAAGACAAATTAAAAAGTAAAACAACATAAAATAAAGTAAATCAAAATAAAATAAAATAAAAACGTCATACAAAATCACATTCTTAGAAAGCCAGAATTAATTAAAAAACTCTTTATATGTCTAACATTTCTAAATTGATCATAATTATATCTATACTTTATTGCCATTCTCAGGCCAACAATTTGAGCATGTCTCGAGTATAATTCAGTTTTAATCCTGGGCAAAATTATATTTGTTCTGCTAGATATACGTGTGGGGTAATAATGCAAATTGTAATTTGTACAATTTATTCTATATAAATGAATACAAGCATTCAATAGGAATAATTGTCTTAAATTCAGTACCCTAAACTCATCATATAACGCCAGTGTGGCAAATCTTGGATGCTTTTTTAGTATAATCCTAATAACAATATTCTGAGCAACAGAAAGACCCCTTAAAATGAATTCACTTGTATTCCCCCAGACCAAAACCCCATACAACAGTAAAGACTGACACAAGGAGAAGTAGACCATTCTTAGAACTTCATAACTAAGAATGCCTCTCAGAATCTTAAATTTATAAAAGAGTTTTCTGATACTGCTAGTCAATTTCAAAATATGTGTCTTGAAGCTCATTTTGGAATCGAAAATAATTCCCAGATATTTACATTCATTTACAAACTTCCTCCTCCTTTCCTTTATTTGGATATGTGTTAATTTTTTTCTTTCCTTACTACTCCTGGGATACCTTCAATTACTTTCAATTAAAAGTTCTACCAGGCCGTCTCTCAAGGAAAATTTCGTGCAAATAAAAAAAATATAATTATAATAATAAAATAGTTATAATAATATAATCATAATAAATTAATTATAATAATTATAATAATATAATAATAAAATAATTATAATTATATAATCAAAATAAATAAATTATAATAATATAATCAAAATATACCTAATACCTAATACAATTGATTAATGGAGGAATTCTCCCGAAACGTTTAGATTTTTAATCCACGTTTTGAGATTGTTTTTATAAAAGAATTATATTTATCTAATACGAAAAACAATCAATAAATTATTTCATTATATAAAATTTATTTATTTATTATGTACTCTATAGGAGAGAGTAAAGACCTAATCAATTAAAATTAAGTTAATAAATAATAATTAAAAAAAATATTTTTAAATTTTTTTATAAATAATATCAAATGAACATTACCCAATATGCCCAGCGAGAACGGCTTGTTGGGTGACCCGAATAAGTAATTAACTAATTTTTTATAATAATAATTATAATGATGATTATTATTATTATTATTTGTTGTTCCTTGTTGAAGATTACCTCATTCATTTATTTTTCAAAATATACCTATGTAATTATTAGTGAAATGGGGGAATTATATTGATTTTTTTGATATTTGAAGTCAGGAAGATAAATTTTACATTTATTAATAATCTTACCGTCGATAGTGCAATAGCTACTAGAGTCCTCGAGTTTGATTCAAGTATATTCGGGATCGAATCTCAACATGAACTTTGTCTGAAATGCAAGAGATTTTTTTTTTTTTTTTTTTTTAACGTGTGAAAATGCATTTACGCAGACCAACTAATTGTTGGTACTGTGGGACTCGACTGTCCTAACATAAAGAAAAGAACAGTAATACCCACTAAAAACACACGTTTATTGCGCCTGAGGGGCAGGCGTCACCCTTTCATTGAAATCTTCCGCTGACCTTATCCGGTTCCTAAAGGTGTTCTGGGACGACGGACAAATTGTGTGGTTTTGTTGAACTTCCAAAACCCGGCGAGACCCCCTACCACAACTCTAGATGAAAGTATCTTCAATTCCCTCTTCAGCAGTATACCACTGCTAGTGAGATCTTTCGCGGATCTGGCGGACCAAACCCCTCGATAATTAAGGGTAATAGACCCGAATCTCACTGTTTCCACATTATATCGCCTCTTTATGCTCTCCTCAAGCTCCTTATACTTATCTGCCTTTGTTGCGTGAGCTTCATCAAGTTTGATGTGCTCACTAACAACTTGGGCGTCCAAGCAAAGGGCCGAGTCACCAAGAACAGCGATAAGGTCAGGTTTTCGTAGACCATGTGTAGTGGAAACAAAGTGAGGCTCTTCGTCTACTAAAGAGGATTTGGTCATTAGTGTTCGCTTGACGTAGGCCACTATGGCATCGTGGCGTTTAATACGCGATCTATGCGTACGGTGGCACTGCTGGAGGTATGTAGTATATCAAGAAATTCAGCGGAAGGCAACGTGAAACCTTCCCTATTTACTATTTTTCCAGGAAAGCTATTATGGAGAGAATGTTCTCCATTGTAATAAAAAGCCAACACTCAGATAGAAGAAAATAAAATTGCCAAATTAGACACATTTTTAGAAATCGAATCGAGTCTAAAAAAACAAAATATAGAATTTTATAAAAAATGAATTCTTCAAGACTCTGAACTCTTATTGTAAATTTTGGTGATTTGGCAATTTTTTTAATCTAGCCACACAGAAATTAATATTCATTAAAAAAACACAATTGTGTTTTTTTAAATATTATTGGTTCGGCCAGTGAGTTGATTTTTTGAAAAAATTCCATCTATTTTTCTGAAAAAAGACACTCACATGTTTGTTTTAATTAATATCCAGCCTTGCAAATTATTTTGGTTCATATTTAGGACATTGCTAAAGAGGAATAAGCAAAAAAAAATATAGTTTATATATGAATAGGTAAAATTTTATATTTTTCATTTTTAATCGACTTCAAAAAAGGAGGAGATTATCAATTCAACTGATTTCTTCGCCAACAATGAACCGATTTCGATGATTTTTTTTGCATTGGGTTCAGTCTACTTCCCGATTGATCCCGTTTTTTTCATTGGTATTGTACCTTTTTTGATATGTATGTTCAGACATAACTTCTTTGTTTATAGACCGATTTCAATGATTCTTCTTTTATTGGAAAGGGGATACCTTAGGTGTGGCCCCATATTAATTTGTTCAAGTTCTGATGATATGATCAATGACGAAATAACGTAAATCTCTAATTATTATGAGCAAATAATCTAAATTATAATAAACAAAATCTTTTATTAAAAAAACAATCTTAAAACGTTCATTTAAAACCCGCAAACGTTTCGAGAAAATTTCTATATTTATGAATTGAATTTTTTTATCATTTTCTGATTCATTCGCCCGACTCTTTCTCTTACGAGATGCATGCAAGGTATTATATTTAGTCACTATTAATGTAGGAAATTATTTAAATGAATTTTCTTAATTTCTGTTTAAGATCATATGTTTGCCAAATGTGTGCTTTCTACCCTTGTGATGGCTGCTTTCTCTCTTCTTAGCGAGCTATTGTGTCCCGTTAAAGCCCAGCTCAAGGCTTGCTGGCACAAATAATACAATGACAACTTCTGTCCATGGGCTGTTGACTAACAGTACATCCCCCCTGATGTGCATGTGTGAAGTTGACAGTAGGCAGTTGAAAGCCAGTGCTGCTTAAGATGACCCGTTTTCGATTTGAGAGCTTGGAGTTAAAAACGGGATTCGCTTAAAGATGGTAGTTGATTTAAGTAAACAATAATCATGTATTAATTAACGATGTTTTAAGATGATTTACCCCTAGACAAAAATATGTAAACCCCCTTTTTTGTATATAAATATATTTTAATAAGAAATACCTGTGTTATTTAACCCCTATGAGCCAAGGGCGAGAAACCCGCCCCTACATTAATAACATCACTAAAAAGAGAAAAATAAAAATAATTTTTATAAAAAAAATAAAGCCGACTTCAAAAAAATTAAATGCATCAAATATAAAATAATAATAACTCAAAAATCAAATAAAATACACTAAAAGGTATAAAATAATTATCTAATTTAGTCACAACTAAACGACGAAATTTTTACATGAAATCCCTTTTAGAAGTCGGTGCTAAAAGCGATCATAGTCACCAAACGTACTAAGTAAGTCCGTCGAGTGCGATACATAAAATGTACCGACTTCAAAAAGTGATTTCATGTAAAAATTTCGTCGTTTAGTTGTAACTAAATTAGATAATTATTTTATACTTTTTAGTGTGTTTTATTTGATTTTTGAGTTATTATTATTTTATATTTGATGCATTTAATTTTTTGAAGTCGGTTTTATTTTTTTATAATTGAATAAATTAATGAAATATTGAAATATGCCTTTGTGTTTTGGTTTGGTTATTAATTTATAAACAATTTTCTTATCTGGTTGATTACTTTTTCTATGGAATTAATTTTCCACACCCATTCTCAGGAAGAGAGCAGAATAATAGTATTGGAATGTTATCAGAAATTAAAAGAATTTGCTTTTGTATAAATGAAAAAATATTTTCAATAATCGACAATTGATAAGAATATCTCAGAAAACTGCTTGTGAGGGAGAATTGCCATGGGGGACTTTTTGGAGGAATTAGTGACTTATTCTTGTAAAAATAAATTCTAATTAATATGCGAGTTTGAATTCATATTCTGAGGGTTTCTTAGTTTTTCATCTGTTATTCAAGTTGATTATTTTGTAAAAGTTCACTTTGCCAAAAGAATTAGCATAGAATTTCTTGGAAAAAATCACGTGATGATTTTCTAGTTAATTAGAGCTTTCATGGATGATTTTTATTACAGGGTTGTATTCTTCCCTTTGGGAATTGAACCCGAGTGCTAAAAACAATCCGCCCTATTAACTTATGCTCCAAAGGAGCTAATCTGACATACGGTATATAATAAGTATAAGTAAAAATTCTACTGAAAAATTTAGTCTCCTCTATAAAAAATTATACGGTCAAGGAATTCTAAATTCTTAGCTTATTAGCCAATCAAAAATTTTCATTGAAAGTAGACACAGTAACATGAATTTTTATTTATTATTTTTAAATCAGACTCCTAAATGAATTCTTTAGAAAACCATCCAGTTGAATTTAGAATTAATCTTCGTAGGTCTACTTAAATGGAATATATTCATTATTATTTAAAAATTTCTTAGGTATTACTTAAATGGCCCTTTAATTCCAGTTATAATCTCAGGAAAATAAAATTGTCTAAGACAGGGTGTCCAATCTTTTGGCTTAAACAGGCCACATTTGAAGAAAAAAATGTCTCGGACCACGGATAAAATATTCTAATTCGATTAATAATTGTTATTCAAAAGAGATAGTTAATAATGTAGAAATAAGAACTTTGTTAGTTTTTATCTTATAATGAGCTTCTAATTTTACTTTTCGTAAATTTTATACTTGAAAATAGCTTCTCATATATGTAAATACATACATACCTACATACCTCTAAAAAGTAATATTATGTATTAGTATATATTTATATTTTTTCCTGGCTAGATAATTAATATAAAATTCTAATAAAGAGACAATATTCAATCAGGTTTGCAAGTATAAAGTTTTTTTCTAATGAAAATGGGGTCGAAAATAGACCAAAATGATAATTATTTTTTCGCAAATCTTGAAATCTAGTTCCAGATTCAAAATTTAAAATTAGCACTTTTATTTTTCGAAAACGTCACAGTAGGTTTTCAGATTTCTTATTTTAGAGAAAAAAAATTATCACGTCAAATTGTTGTGTGTTTTCTAGTATCTACCTATAAATCTCAATGTTTTAATGAATTTTATAACTTTATATTGGGCCAGGGATTGGACAGCCCTGCTAAACAAATTTAAGTCGAATGGGTTTAAAGAAGGATATGAGGAATGATAATTTATTTTTTAAAAGGGTCACGGATATAATAAATAATCACTGACTATCCATTGTCTATTGACATGGAAGAACGTGCAAAGATATATAAGACTCATTGTTACGCCGACGATAGCACTCTAAACAGCAAACCCTCACTCCCGAATAATCGAATCAATGTTGCCTCCTCAATTACTCTCGACCTAGACAAACTGAATAAATGGGGCTCTCAAAATTTAGCTAACTATAATTCAAACAAGACTCAATGTTGTCTAATTTCTAGGCGCGAAAATAAAGATTTCCCTGATATTCACTTCGATTCGAATACCCTAAAAATGTGTGACAGCCTATCCATGTTGGGCGTCTCAGTCACATCTGACCTATCTTGGAATGAACACATCTCCTCTGTGGCGAAATCTGCAGCAAGGAAGATTGGCTTCTTATTCAGGTCCAAGCGATTTTACAAAGCCCCACAACTTCTCACCATCTACAAGGCCCAAATACGCCCCTGTCTCGAATACGGCTCACATCTGTGGAGAGGAGCCTCAAAATATTCTCTTGCTACCCTGGATGCAATTCAGAAACGAGCCATCAGGCTAATTAACGATTCTACCCTCACCGACTCCCTCGACTCGCTGGCTCATCGAAGAGATGTCTCTGCCCTTTACCTTTTCTATAGATACTATCAAGGCAGGTGCTCTGATGAGATAAGATCAATAATTCCCCCCAAAACATGCTTTGCACGTAGCACGCGTTTTGCCGACTCCCAACACTCTTTCGCGGTCAAACTGGAGAAGTGCCGGACCACTTCATTCTCCAATACATATATCCCCATGACTTCAAGGAACTGGAACTCTCTCCCAGCCTCCATCTTTCCCAGCACCTATAATCTTCAAACCTTCAAAACCGGGGTGCATAGACACCTACGTCTACACCCTCTCACTTAATCAACTTTCCCTTCTCTTCGGTAATGCAAGGGTCTTTCGAGATCCATAGGAGCTGCATCTTTACTGGCGCACCCCTTCTTGCATTCGATTACATTAAAAAAAAAGACAAGATTTAGTCCAAGAGAGAAATTATCAATTAATTGTGATTGTTCTAGAAAACCCCAATTCTTTGTCTCATTGTACTAGATAATTATAACTATGGACTTGGTTAGTGTCGTTCGTAGCATATATACTATTGAAATAATAAATATTTTAGAAAATGAAAATATGAGAAGAAGAATTTTTAAATATTCGAAACTTATTATTTTTTTTTATCTTATATAGTTAAGCTTAATAATAATTTTGCTTTTAGTGAATTTTATTCTTGAAAAAAGCTTCACGTATTGTACAAATGTATATTCATATTTCGTAAAAGCGAATAAATATATCTCTACATATAAATCTCAATAAAGATTTGAGCATCTTATTTTTGAAAAGAGTTGGAATGTTTTTCAAAAATGATCTCGGGTTCAGATTATACAATATTTCTATTAAAATCATAGAATCTGTCCTATAAATTAAATTCTTTCTCATAAATCTCAATGTTTTAAGAAAGTTTATGATTTTATGTTAGGCCACACTCATTGCAGTGCTGGGCCGCATGCGGCCCGGAGGTTGGACAGCCCTGGTCTAAGATATAAGGTGAATATTTTTCTCAGAATCATTTAGACCTATCTAGCCCGAATTTACATTAATTTCCGACTTCTAGACACCTATAGGTATATCATCTCAAATACAAGTCTCAAAGTGCGGATTGAAACTTTAAATTTCTAAGAAAATCACAAGAAGGTGCCAGCTTTAAGATCCGAGATGTAATGAATTATTTTTAATTATATGTCAGAAGGGTTGTATTTAACCTGAGTGCTAAAATTAGCAATTCGGACCAATTTAGGGCGATACATGTGTCAGAGGGGTTCACCTTACTGGCTAGTCATTCGGCCTGGATTTTGACACACGGGTAGGGCCGTGGAGAGAATACCCGGTCTCAAAACATTGGAAAATTTTTTATATTTATTAAAAATTTTCTTCAGTATAACTGGAAAAGTTTTAATAAAAGATATACATATAGTTTAAGAAATTTATTTAAAGTTCATCCTTTACACACAATAACGAAAAAAATAAAAAATAAATAAATCATATTAGAAAATACATAATTGCAATTATAAATATAATCAATTTGTTTTTATGTAAGAAAAAAGCATTCATAGAATATGGAAGAACAAAGTTAATACCCAGATAGTTGAAAAAATATATAGAAAAAATTATTAACCAAGAGAAAAGAAACATAGCGAAAAACCCGATTAGATTAAAAAATTCATGATAGGAATTCTTTATGGATATTACTCAAATAAATGTCCTGGTATTAAAAAAGTTTGCACTAACATATTAAACCAATCTGAAAAATTAATTACTGCCCTTCCATATTTTCTTTTACCATTTAGTTTAGTTTTTATTTTATTAACCTCAGATGGTCCCTGTTCAACCATTCGAACGATACATAAATCTAATGAAATTTTTCTGTATGATTATAATCCTTTAAAGAAAAAATTGATTCATGGGCTGGATTTCTTTAGTTAAGAGGCATAAATCGGGACAACGACTTATTATCTCATCATTTCTATAATTCTATTGGCAGGCACGTGTGTTTTATAGCCATTTACTAAATAGAAAATAACGAGCATTTGCTCTTAATATATGTCAATTCATTGACTTGTTAGTCTTCATAATAGCATACGCTGCTTTGCATTAATTCTTGCAATAAAACTCCGAGAAATTTTTCCTTCAAATAATTAGGTTTCTTGATAGAAAAGAATAAATATATGATTATTAGCCTATTGAATTTGTTCTGTTACGATTGGTCTTTTGTATTTTTTATTGGTTGGTTGTTTTTTCATTTTAAATAAAAGCAATAATAAAATGACACGGAAATGTTTTAAAATATTTCAACAAACGGAGAGTATTTTCTATTGGAAACAATATTCGTTGTCATGTAATTGAAAAAGTAAAACGAACAAAAATCACTTTTTCAAGTAAATTTTATATACCAAGAACTGATTAGATTTGTCGAATTAAGAGCCAACATTGCCATTGCTCAGAATGGAGGCAGGGGAAGCCTGCCTGCCGGGAAGTCCTTATAGTGAATTTATTAAATTTTTTTTTTTTTTATTTGGTATGCTTATTTACAATCAGCTTATAAAAAAATACATTTAGCTATAAGTAAATCTGTTAACAATTGAGTAGAATAAAAAGAAAAGAAGTCACATGAGGGGGAAGTCATCCATTGATGGCTTCCCTAATTGAATTTATTTTTCCAGTTTTTGGTCTGGAAGCGTTCTTGGGTGTCCAGGATGTGGTTTTTCTTGAGCCTGCGGATCGTTTGGCTATTGTCCAGAAGAGTGATGGCCGAGGTGTTTGTATGGTTTTCCAGTTTCTTGATGTGTTTCTCGTGGGCATTGAAGATCACCTCTCTGACCGAAGGGACAAAGAGGTCATCGTGCAGAGCTTGGTCGTTGGTCATAAACCATGGAGCGTTGGAGATGGATCTGGGGATTTTGGATTGAATTCTCTGGATTTTACTTATGTTTGCCTCGCTTGCCGTTGCCCATATTTGGCAAGCGTAGTGCCAGATTGAGGCGACTGTGGGTCAGTGGGTAGAGTGCTGGCTCGCTGACTCGAAGATCGCTGGTTCGAGACCGAGTCTCGGCAGATAGATATTTGCAGTCGCCTCCTCTTGGAAAGTAATGGCAACCTACCAAGAGTATAATTGCCTAGTAACCTCTCCAAATTAGCCGTTCGGAACCGGCGTTAAAAAGTAGGTCCCGTATATCTGTGTAAAACAACTAAACACACTCAGCACAGGTATATGTGGAGAGGAGCCGACACACCAGTTTCGGGTATGGCACTCGAAGAAGTGCCAGATTGGTTTTAGGATGGCTTGGTATAGGATTGTTTTGATTTTTAGGGACAGTTGGGATTTTCTTCCAATTAGCCAGTACATTTTTTTGTATTTTAAGTTAATTTGGGTATGTTTTTTTGTAAGTGGGTTTTCCAGGTGAGTCTTGTGTCTAAGTGCATTCCGAGGTATTTTACGGAGCTGCTATTAGGAATGGTTTTGGAGTTGAGGGAGACAGGCGGACAAGTAATTTTTTTGTTTGTAAAAGTTATGTGAGTCGATTTAGTTTCGTTGACATGGATCCTCCATTTGTGTAACCATTTTTGGAGGGTGTCAAGTTCTTCTTGGAGTCGATGTGAGGCTGAGTCTGGGTGGTCGCTGGTAACAAGGATAGCGGTGTCATCGGCGTATGTGGCTATAAATGTGTCATTAGATGTTGGTATGTCTCCGGTGTACAGTGAATAAAGAAAAGGCCCTAGTATACTCCCTGGGGAACTCCTGATCGAATTTGACGAAATTCCGAGAAATCATTTTCTATTTTCACTTGGAACCACCGGTCTTCGACGTAGGATTTAAGTATCCAGTAGTAGTGGTCTGGAAGGTGTTTTTTTATTTTGTGTAGTAGTCCTTGATGCCATACTTTAATGAAAGCTTTTTAACGTCTAGGAGAATTTATTAAATAAGAACATTTAGAGAAAGCGGTGTTGGTTTATAGTGAAACATATTAAAAACATGAGTTTAATATGTTTAACATGTTTAGAGGACCTGTGCCTCTAAGCAGGTCGAGTAATAAAGATTTATTTATTTATTTATTTTAAAGGGTTATATTGGTGTTTCTCAAATAAATTTATTCCTGTGCATTAAATAAGAAAATAAAAAAATTTAAAAAATGTAGTATTTTTTTTTATTTATTTATTGTCAGCGGGAAAAAAGCCCATTTGGACAGCACATCAGTAAAGTAAAAAAAAATAGTAAAAAGTACAATTTTTTTTTCAAAGCTCGATACGGATCAAAAATTTAAATTTTTGTCTAAATTTTATCAAAGTTGAATATTCTCTCTTTATATAACGAGTATCGTGTTGGTCGAAGTGCAAAAGGTCATTCCTAGAAAAATAGAAATGAAGAAATTAATCTCTAATAAATTATTGGATAAAAAATACTTGATAGGTTTCACATTAAGATATTAAAATGAAACGAATTTATTTTTGGAGAGTCTTTAATCTCGATATATATATTTCGGGTGGCTAACCCATCTTCAGGAGCAACAGAAAGTAACTAAGTTACTCCTGAAGATGAATCCTCCATGTTCTCCCTCGGTACGAAAAGGATTTCGAGTTTTTAAACTTACTTTTTTTAATGGCAAGGGTGAGTCATTGCCAGACGGATGACGCTCGAAGCAGTTGCTTTGGAAAATGAGGTCCATTTTACGAGTTTCTATTTCATTTACGTACTTTTAATGGGTTTCTTTTACTTTTCTCCCACCCTCTCTTGCCACTTCTTAATAACCTAGAGTCAGTCATATGTCACATTCTGTTCTTCGAATGGTGTGAGTGTGTCTCTGTTCAGTCGTGTTTCTATTATAATATATATGTAAATGCCGGCGTTTTTATTATCACCAACCAAAGCCACCATGGAAGGCGGTCTACATTTGCCGATAACAGGCCAGACGTCATAAAAATTTCTTATTGTTTAGTTTTTACTTTAATATGCAATTTTTTGTCCCTTGTCCCATGAGTTTGCTTGCCTGCTTGTTTTAATTTCTTTTCGGCAAAACCATCTTGAAGCGGATCAAGTTATGGCCTCAATTCTCTTAGGATTTATTTTTATTATAGTGAAAGATGTGATAGAGTAGGTGTTTGATACGTATTTCTTTAAAACTATTTTATTATAAAATATTATCGTTTATGAAAAAAAATTAAGAGGGGAGGCTCTTATTAGAAAAGTTTCAAAAAAACAAAAAAACAACAAGTATATGGAATTTACTCTAAAAGAGACCTATGATAAAAAAAGAGAGTAATTATTTTTTTTCTGGTGACACCATTGTGGGGGGGGGGCGTTTAAAAATATATAACAATTAATAAAACTCCTAGACCCTTTGATCGATTTGTACGAAATTTCACATATACATCCTATATGACCTTATGAAAATGACCCACTATGTGAAATTGATATTGACCAAAAGAAGGGAGGTGGTTCAAAAAGAATTTAAAATATTAAAATTTCCAAATTAAAATCGATGAAAGCTGATATTTAAATTAGAAGATTCTCACTTATAAGGAGATATCATAAATTGATAATGTATAATGTATGTGATTATTTATATATGAAATAATGTTAATCATCATTTCATAATTTTTAACCCATGAGAACTCGCTGCGGGAGCTTTTCTCCTGTTGCTGTGGTTAGGAAAGTAAAGCAGAGGAAGACGAGCCCTAATTATTGATTGATAACCCATAAAGTAATGTCCTTATTGATAAGGTTTCTTATTTTTTACATGCTATATATAGAGAAGAATGATGAATATCAAATGGATGGATAAAATTACAAATGAAGAAGTTCTTGGAAGAATCGGAGAAAGAAGAACCTTATCGAAGAGTCTGATGAAGAGATAGAGGTCAGATGATGGGGCACACACTGAGACATGGGGGACTGTTTAGGGGATGATATCTTGGAGAGGGAGGTGGGAAAGAAAAGGGGAAGGGGAAGGCCCAGATTAGAATATTTCAACCAAATAATTGGGGATATGGGATGCGAGACATTTAGAGAGGTCAAACAGCTGGCGGGGGGGGGGGGGGGGGGGAGCCGAGTGGAGGCGGGCGGTTGCATCAAACCAGTCTTAGGACTGTATACTCAATGATGATGATATCTATATATATATATAAAATTAAGGTTTTGTCTGTACATTGCTCCAAATCACGCCGAATTTTGGTTGCATGCGTTTCAAGCAAAATTATGAACGAAAACACCCTGAACAAACAACTGTCTGTATGTCTGTATGTTTCCGTTGTTTCCTAAAAGTTGCTCACGATTCACATAAAAACGACTGAAGGAATTATTATGAAATTTCACTTAAGTTTTTAGCTATATAACGTTTTGATATTTTCACCCCAGAAGGGGGTTGGGGGGGGGGGGGGGGGCACGAATGAAAATTATCAAATTCTATAAACTCTACTGCAAATGTTATTATGAGCAAAGTTGTAGGGGATGTGACTTCTGGCAACTTTTGTTTAAAAAATTCCCCCAAAAAAGCACCCAAAAAGGGGGAGAGTGTCAAAAAATGAAAATTCTTTGACCAAACTCAACCAAATTTTGTATACATAATCTGTGGGTCACTAGAAGGCTAGAAATGCAAAAACTAACCACCTAAAATGGGGATCAAAAAATGAAAATTCTTATCCTTAGAGCCAACTTAACCAAATTTTGTATACATAATCTGTGGGTCACTAGAAGGCAAGAAATGAAAAAAACTTGGTTTGGGGGTGGGGTGTGGAGGGTGGAGGGCACAGGGTGGGGTCCGGGGGGTGGAGGGTTTAGGTGAGGGCCCAGAGACGTAGTTGGATGGTGCGGGGTGGGGTCCGGGGTGGGTGTGTGGGGCTGGGTGGAGGGCACGGGGGTGGGGTGGTGCAATGAGGGTTCAGGTGAGGATCCAGAGGCTTAGTGGGGTGGTGCGGGGTTGGGGTCCGGGGGATGGTGGGGGTAGGGTGGTGCAGGGTGGAGTGGGGGATTCAGGTGAGGGTCCAGGGGCGTAGTGGGGTGGTGCGGGGCTGGGGGCGGTGGTTCGGCATGGTGCGGGGGTGGGAGGTTCTGGGTGAGGTTCGGGGGTGGGGTGGGTGGGAGTGGAGTATGAAGGTGGGGTTGATTGTTTGGGGGTCCAGAGGGCGTTTTTTTTTATTTGTTATCAAAACTAAGTGGTAAATAATTTCAATTTTTTTTAAGTTACTCCGAATATATTACAATATTCTAACAAATATTAGATTTTCATCAAGATGCTGGAAGTCCTTCAATGAAAAAAATAAAATAATGATCATTTTCTCACCCTTTCCCAATTTACCATATGTAAAAAATTTCATTTTTAATTGTAATTATTTCATCTTTGGTATGGTAAATCGTCTTCAAATTTTAACAGTGTGTTTATTATGCTTTTAATGACTTTTATATTCCAAGTTTCGAAGACTTACTTAAGTGAAATAAACACAAAAATATATATACTATATATATATATATATTTTTTGCGGCGTTCACCAAGAGTGGGGACCTCTTCTCGTTAGACCGCTGTTTGAAATATTAATTTAAAACAACCAAAGTCAAAAACACAAGATCATTTTTAACCGACTTCAAAAAAGGAGGAGGTTCTCTATTCGATTGAATTTTTTTTTTTTTTTTTTTTTTTGTGCCTGTGTTACCTCATATCTCCGCCAATTGTCAACCGATTTTGAAAAATTTTTTTGCATTGGGTCCAGTCTAGCTTCCGATTGGTCCCATTTTTTTTCGATTTTTTTTCATAGGTATTAGACCTTTTTTATTAGGTTTGTTTAGGTTTGTTTAGACCTAACCTCTTTGTTTATGAACCGATTTCGATGGTTCTTTTTTTATCCGAAAGGGGGTGTCTTAGGGATGGTGTCATATTAATTTGGTCAAGTTCTGATGATATAATCACTATTAATAACATCACTAAAAAGAGAAAAATAAAAATTTTTAAGAAAAAAATAAAAACCGACTTCAAAAAATTAAGTGCAACAAATATAAAAATACACTAAAAGGTATAAAATAATTATTATCTTATTTAGTTATCAACTAAACGACGAAATATTAACACGAAATTACTTTTTGAAGTTGGTGCCAAACATATACCTTTTATGAATCGCACTCGACGGATCTTACTTAGTACGTTTGGCGGGTACGCTCGCTTATAGGTATAGTTTGTTTGGCACCGACTTTAAAAAGTAATTTCGTGTTAATATTTCGTCGTTTAGTTGTAACTAAATAAGATAATAATTATTTTATACCTTTTAGTGTATTTTTATATTTGTTGCACTTAATTTTTGAAGTCGGTTTTTATTTTTTTCTTAAAAATTTTTATTAAAAATAACCTTATATATATTTAACCTAATTTACAGAACACAAAAAGACATTTATCAACAAGAAATAATTAAATTCTGAAACAGTTTCAGAACACTTTTGTGTATCTATTATAGTTTTATCCATATTTGTTTTTGAAATATTAATATTATTTTTATTTATTATTTAGATGATTTTCATTTAAAAATTTGAAGTCGACTGGATTTTTATTCACATGTACTCATAGAAAAATTCTAAACTTTTGAGTCATCCATTTTTAGAATTTTTTTTTGAGCGTGCAAATTTTTTTAATCTAAGATGTTATTGATAAGATTTATTACATGGCAAAATGGATTTACTCGGCCTCTAAAGAATTGAATCGGACTAATAAAAAAATCATGGCATTTCATCTCGGATCCAGTAGAGAATATTCTTAAGATTTTTCCATTAAATATATTATAATGTTTTAGTCACTTGAAGTCATAAAATTAGAAGAATATGAAAAGACATACTTAGACATCTTTTTATTGTTTATAGGTGAAAGTAATATGTAATCCCATTCAAAATATTTCTGTGAAAAAACAAGTCAAATTCCAAAAAGTGGTGAAATCTAGGAAACAGCCAAGTTAAATTCTCCAAGAATAATTAAGTTGAGAAAATGAAAATTTCTTTCCATTTTGAATGACAATCTAGATTTGTGGATTCTAAATTTTTAATTTAAATGATTTTCATAAAACTTTGCTGCTACGCATTATCCCGTGGTAAGTGAACTAGATTCGTAACCAGCCAAGTTTCATGAAAATAATTTAAAATAAATTAAAAATTTAGAATTCACAAATCTAGATTGTCATTCAAGATGAAAAAATGAATTTTTTACTGAAAGTACTATTTTCTCAACCTGATTATATAATTTACCTTGGCTGCCCTGGAGATTTCACTAATTTTTCGGCCTGTTTTTTCACAGTAGTGTCTTGGGTGACATATCTCTTCTTTGTGTAAGCTAATAATTATGTAGCTTTTATTTTTTTATTTATTTTTTTTTGAGTGGGGTTAATATACCTTACAAATTTCACCCCTTCATTTTCAAGGGTAGTCAAGTTTTCGTGATTAATTTTCACCTTTATTAATCCCACAAATCCTACAAAATTGCCAAATTTTAGCATTCTAAGATCAATTAAATATTTAAAAATTTACTCTAATCCTTCATTTTAAGGGTTGAAAGTGAGAAAGTCTGGGTTTTTCGATTTTTCCTTTATTAGTATCCAAACTCTACTATTATGCCAAATTTTAGCACCCTGAAGTATTTCAGATATTAAATTAAATGCAAATTTTTCCTACAACGTTCACCCCTTCATTTTACGGGTTGAAAAATAGACAATTTGAGTTTTTGAAATTTTTTCTTTATTTATGTCTCAAACTCTACTAAGGAGCATGGGAAATTTCATGAATGATTAGAAGTACCCTATAAGTTTTGATGACCTGTTAGTCAGTCAGTGCCAAAATTAGCTATAATATTTTCTCAGGTCTTTAGCTCAGAATCTATTTATGCTATATTATTGAAATTTGATAATCTCTTCAAGAGCGATTACATAATTATATGTCTATAATTTCAGTTCTGTATCTCAAATGGGTTTTGAGCCGCAGAGAGGTCGTAAGTGGATCGAAATTGTTTGTGTAAATAGCGCACAACCTGCACGGCCAATACTTGAACTTCGCCTGCCCACGCTGTGCGCTATATGATTATTACTGAATATACTAGTAAACTAAACTTGCATGGCTTACCTTTCTTGATGGATCCCATTCTGCGTTGAGTCCCATCAGGCCTCTTTCATTATCAGCTCGAGGAAGATAAATAATCCCGAATGATCCCGTAATTTGATTAAATATCATGGTTTTTTGTTTTTAATGATATTGATGTGAGAAGGAGGTTCACCAGAAGGTCCATCCCCTAAAGGCCTGTATAGGCTGGCCCCTCCATCGTGAAAAGAACAGAGTAGAAGGAAAAGAAGCCGGGATCACGAGCCAATCTCAGAAACTTAGATACAATTCAATATCCAATTTACTAAGGTTTTAGGGGCTTCGAGCAGTGGTAAATTCTCCGCGCGATAAATTAGGCTAAATTTATCTCCCACTTAAAATGGTATTATGGATGACACCACCAGTGACGTAGCCAGCAAATTTTCATGGGGGGGGGGGGGGGCAATCCACAAAGCAAAATATTTAGTGGGGATTTTTTTTATTAAAACAAATAGTCTAGTTAAATTATATTTTTATCTGGAAAGTTTTGGGGTAGTTGTAATTTCTTCGACCCTTTATGTTTTTGGGTGTGTTGAATCCGAATCTGAGGTTTACTAACAAAATTTCGTGACGGAACATTGTCAAAAATGTAAAAAAATGGAAAAAATCTCATTTTTTGGTCGTTTTTTTACTTATAACTCAAAAATTATCAACTTTTCGTACTTATTCAAAATGAAAGTTCATAAAATTTCCTACAAATTTCATTATTTAGGTTTTTTTCTCCAATCAACCGTTCGGGGTCAAACGCTAGATGAAAATTGGCGTATTTTTTTTGTTTTCGCAAATCCCAAAAACTTGCACTTTTTTACTTTTTATAGATATCCAGCATTTCCCATGACAGGAAATGATCCGTTTTTTCAAGAAATCGCAGTTTATCATTCATAAAATGAATACTACTCATCCTAGAAACTAGATTCCAAACTCATTCTCTTGGAAATTTTGTTGACTTGAACGTTTACTTGGAACACTTTTTGATAAAACTCTTAGATATATATTTTCCATGACACTTTTGAGGATTCGGATCATATCCTGATATGAAAAATCTATATCTAGTTTTATCAAAAAAGTAGTCCAAGTAAACGTTCAAGATAACAAAATTTCCTAGAGAATGAGCTAAGAATCTAGTTTGTAGGATAAGTGGTTTTTATTTTATGAAGAAACAAATGTGATTTTTAGCAAAAAATTGCACTTTTTCAAAAATTCAACCTCATTGCGGTTACAGGTTAGCATTATCAACTTAAGATGAAACTTTGTTTCAATTGTAGAAAATTTAATCTAGTTTAAAAATGTAAAGTGTGGCTTTGTCACAAACGTGCTCTTTTATGGTTGAAATGGGAAAAAATCGAAAAAATGCGAGTTTTTGGGATTTGTGGAAACAGAAAAAATACGCCAATTTTCAACTAGCGCTTAAGCCCGAACGGTTCGTCGGAGAATAAACCTAAATGATGAAATTTGTAGGAAATTTTATGAACTTTCATTTTGAATAGGAAGGTTATTTAAGTACGAAAAGTTGATAGTTTTCGAGTTATAAGCAAAAAATGAGATTTTTTTCATTTTTGACAATGTTCCGTCATGAAATTTTCTTAGCAAACCTCAGCTTCGGATTTAGCACACCCAACAACATAATGGGTTGAAGAAATTACAACTACCACAAAACTTTCCCGCAAGGGGCTCTTTAGACAACAATTTAACTGGACTAAGAAGGTACTTCAAGAAATTAAAAAGAACATAATTATTGATTAAATATATGAAATAAATTTAATTACGGTTAGTTTCCCATAAGAAACTGTTTGTCATCGCCGTTACTCATCCCATGAGCCCTGCCCTTGGGGGGATTCTGCCCCCCCCCCCCCGTGGCTACGCCTCTGGATACCACTCATTTAGAATTTCGTTCGAACGATGGACCAGGAGAGCACAAGCCTGAATTAAATGTTACCAATTGAGCCATTCAAATAATTATGCACCAATACAATACATAATTTAAATATAGTCCCCAAAAAAGGAAGAATTTCGATTACAGAATGTATTTTGGACGATTTATGATCTCAATTTCTTTACATTAGCTTATTTTTGTATTTTTATATTTAATTTTTCAAAACTAAAATTAAAACTAAAATTCTACTTTGAAAAATCTATTTGAAAAGAAATTTTGTTGAAAATTTGATTTTAAACGCCCCCCCCCCCCCCCCCCGCCGCTGGGGTAAAATTAAAAAAAACGCTTCTGAAATTCTTTTGGTAATTTGAAAAAGTTTCCTATATTCAAATATGAATTTGATAACTTAAAAAACATAGAAGATATGAGGCCTTTTGTGTTTTAGACCCCAAAATCAAAAATCCACAATTTTTCGGTTCAAAAGTTAAATTTTGAAAAAAAATGAAAACTCTTTTGAGATATTTCAAGAAACGTATAAAACATGTTATAGTATCCGAAGCAAACCAATTAAAAAAGAAAAAAAAAGAAAAAACAATGTTACATAAATAGAAAAAGTTAAGCATATAGGTATATACTAGTATATACTTTATTTTATAGATTAAAAAATTTATACTTATTATTTTCATTTTTTAATATAATACTTTTTCATTGTCAAAATAAAGAATTATTTATTTTAAAAATATTTTTGAAATTTAATATTATAAATAAAGTATAAGTTTAGTGGATATTGATGAGGCAGTCCAAAAAAGAAAATAATTTATACTATCTTTTTATTTTTATTCAAAAACCGACGTTTCGGAGGCTATTCGCTCCTTCTTCAGGAACTGTAATCAATTAAAATGGGATTTGCCCATCATTACAAACAAGATCATCACAATTTTTTTTTTATAAATACAATTAATATATAATCATATACAATTTTTTAAAAGATAAGAGTAAATAAATATTATATTTAATATTGATTTACTATGAGTTAAGGATACTAGGTCACATTAAAATTAAAAAATTAAAAGAAATAATTTTTTTTTCTTTTTCAATATATATATTTCGGGCTATCAACCCATCTTCAGGAAGTACAGAAAGTAACTAATTCAACTTATTGAATAACAGGTTATATATGTGTTTATTGAACAGAATATATTCTTTAGACCATTTACCTTCACCTACTAATCCCACCCCTATTCATTTCGACATTGAATCCCTACGGTTATAAAGTTAAAGATGACATTCATTACTAGATGGGTCCATCAATCGTCTGGATAAATATACATGACATATTATGTTTGATTTTTTTGTTTTTTGTTTTTTAATTTAATTAAATTTTAAAAAGATTCTTATAAATCAAATAAATAGTAAATATTTATTTTAATTAAAATTTTATTAAAATGTGATAAACTGAAAACTTTTTAAAGACTCTAGTATATATTCTTTTTGCAAATTTCGGTAGTTTTTTTGGCAGTAAACGGTTTGCGTTAAAAAGTTGAAAGTGGCACAAAGATGCAGTTTATTAATACAAACTTGAATGCTAAATTTTAGTTCATCAGCTTCAACCAGTTGATATCTCTACAACTCTATATATATTATATCAAATAGATTTTTTCTGATTTTTTGCATTTTTCAACGGTTAGAGCTTCAAAAATCTAATAATTTCTTGAAGTAAAAAAATTTGGCACCGAAACTAACTTTCTATGAACTTCCATTATTGAATTATCATGAGTATTGGAATCAAAAAAAAACTAACATACCTACACCAGTGGCGTGCGATCCATGGATTCTGTGCATGCGGCCCATCCCACAAATTCCAAAATATCAAGGGTATTTTCATCCGTGTTATATTTGAAAAGTTGTAAGAATTTTAAAAACACTTCAATAAATACTATACAACTAATTCATTTAAAGTTATATACAATTTAAAATTTACGGAGCTTTTTAACTTTAGCAAATTTAAAGAATAGGAAAAAAATATTCCAGATTTACTATTTTAATAACTTCAGCTATCTTGTAGAAAATACTTTAATTATATGAGGTTAAAAAGTGAATTAATTTATAGTACTCGTCCCATGACTTTCATTTAAAATCTATAAATTGCATTAAAAAAATTAATCGTGAAAGATGAACTAAAAGTTGATTGGGCAAAAGTACTTGCTTTAATGAAGGCCAATTGAATATTCTCTCTCTATATAATGAGTATCGTTTTGGTCCGAATTCAAAAGGATATTCCTAGAATAATAGAAATTAAGAAATTAATCTCTAATAATTTGTAACAGGTTTGAAATTGTATTTGTCAACGTTTAAAGCAATTTTAATTACATTCAGAAGATACCATAATATATAAAATCCCGGCCAAAAAAACGTAACACTTGGATTTTTTAAAAAAATAGCTAATAAAATGTATTTTTAATGCAATGAAATTTAATAAACTCTTAATATGATATATTTTTAATACCTTTCTCAATAAGTGTAACATAAATTTAAAACATTTTATTTAAAAATTACAATTTAAATGAAATAAAAGCGGATAATTTGATATTTATCGATTTTTGATGAAATCTAATATCCTTATTATAATCTTTCAATCTCTGTTTTTCTTTTGATAATATGCTTGAAATACATGAGTGTTTTTTCGACTAAACACATCACAATTATGCCGCTTAGCATTACAGATTCTGCGAAGGCTATTGCGTTAATCGAGGATGTGCGCAGGTACAGATACGTAACGCATCTTCTTGGAACGACAGCAACAAGTGTTAAACAATTAAGACAGGTTAAAAATATATCATATTATAAAAAATTTTTAAGAAAAAAATAAAAACCGACTTCAAAAAATTAAGTGCAACAAATATAAAAATACACTAAAAGGTATAAAATAATTATTATCTTATTTAGTTACAACTAAACGACGAAATATTAACATTCGAAATTACTTTTTAAAGTCGGTGCCAAACAAACTATACCTATAAGCGAGCGTACCCGCCAAACGTACTAAGTAAGATCCGTCGAGTGCGATTCATAAAAGGTATATGTTTGGCACCAACTTCAAAAAGTAATTTCGTGTTAATATTTCGTCGTTTAGTTGTAACTAAATAAGATAATAATTATTTTATACCTTTTAGTGTATTTTATATTTGTTGACGTCATTTTTGAAGTCGGTTTTCTTAAAAATTTTTATTTTTCTCTTTTTAGTGATGTTATTAATAGTGATTATATCATCAGAACTTGACCAAATTAATATGACACCATCCCTAAGACACCCCCTTTCGGATAAAAAAAGAACCATCGAAATCGGTTCATAAACAAAGAAGTTAGGTCTAAACAAACCTAATAAAAAAGGTCTAATACCTATGAAAAAAAAATCGAAAAAAAATGGGACCAATCGGAAGCTAGACTGGACCCAATGCAAAAAAAATTTTCAAAATCGGTTGACAATTGGCGGAGATATGAGGTAACATAGGCACAAAAAAAAAAAAAAAAAAAAAAAAAAAAAAAAAATTCAATCGAATAGAGAACCTCCTCCTTTTTTGAAGTCGGTTAAAAAGTGTATGCAATTTCATTCATTAAAAGATACATTTTTAATAGTTTATTAATTTTTTTCTTAATCTAACTGTTACATTTTTTTGGCCGGCAGTGTATATTATTTTTTTCGTGAATAAAATACTAGGGCTGGCTGACAAGATGATAGCCTACCATCCAGGCGTAAAACACCCAACATCAACTTCAACAAAACGCGCTGCAACCATTTGAGCGACGAGAGCAGGCCACCTCCTCAAGCGACGGCGACGTTGCCAAACCTTGCCCTCTCCACTCCCCCAACTCACTCCATCCTTGGTTCAGTACCTTAAAATACAACCCCCCTCATACCTCTTATATTTTTCATTTTTGAATAAATTCATGAAATATTTCTTTGTGTTTTGATTTGGTTATTAATTTATAAACAATTACAATCACATGAAATTTTCGTTTAAAGAAATTCTGACAATAAACACCCAAAATGAGGCGGAAGGTCAAAAATGAAGATTCTAGCCATTTGAACCAAACACAACCAATTTTTTTATAGATATTCTGTGAACCCCCAGAAGGCTAGAAATACAAAAACTAACCACCCGAAATGTGTGTGTGGAGGGGGGGGGGGGGGGAGAGGTAAAAATGAAAATTCTAGCCCTTTGGCCAAAAAACCAAAAATTCTTCGTTTATAGATGCAATTTACAAAAAGGAACTGAAAGATAAAATAATATTTTAAAAATTGAGTTCTTTTTTGGACAGCATTCCCTGGTTGAAATCACCGCCCGCCACTCATCTATATGTAGGTATATCTATATTTGTAATAATAATCGGCTTGCGCGATAATGATTTTTTTAATTTTAAAACCCACTAATCAGTTCATGACAAATAAAATTTATTAAAATTAGTAAATTTAAATGATTATTTTAAAACCCACCAAGGAACTCAGGGGGATTAGAGAGTTTTTGGGATGGCAAATCGATCTCTCAGATTCTCATCTTCTGGTAACTTTAATTGGATTGTTTTTTTCTTAATTAAATTAATTATTCACAGGAGGGTGTGCCAAGAAATACCGGGTATGTATAATTAAATATTTATATTATCTTAATTAATTGTTTGTTTGTTTTTAATTTTGAAACCCACTAATAGTTCCTTATAAATATTATTATATATTGAAATTAGGAAATTTGATTAATATTATTAAAGTTATTTTCTATTGTAAACGTAGTGGTAGAACTCAATCAGGAATTGATGCAAAGGTAGCCCAGTAAACTACAATTTTCGAATAAAATAATTTATCGTATTATAACGTCCCTTGGAGATAAAGATTACATCATATGTTCAGACTCTAAGTCCACTCTAAAAGCAATAGAATGTTTTAATAAAGGTAATTATACACCTTCATTAATCCCGGAGATCATTTCCAACCTCGAAATCCTATGTGGCTCAAAATTTTTTGTGAATTTCCTTTGGATACCGGGACACTGTGGAGTCACGGATAACTCCATTGTTGATCGTCTCGCCAAGGACGCAGTCTCTAATGGGATATTTCATCACCTTAATGATAATCAGTCTGATATGAGAAATCGTATCAAGAAAAGAGCTTACGTGGATTGGCAGAGCTATTGGGAGTCGTCTGCACAATCCAAAGGCAGATATCTTTTTAGTATAATGCCGAAAATACCACGTAGATCCTGGTATGATTCCTGCCCTTTGTTTAGAGGTCTGATTGTAGAAATAATTCGTTTAAGGTTGGGTCACACGATCACCCCCCAGTATTTACACAGGATGGGTTTGAGAGAGAACCCACTATGTGTATGCGATTCGGGTGAGGTCGGTGATCTTAATCATTTCTTTCTTGGTTGCGCAAGAATAAAAATTAAAGTCGAAAATTTTTTTCAATCAACTGGTAAATTATTGGTTCATCCAACCAATATGCTACTTATTCTAAAATATTTCTTTGAAAGCTCGAATAATTTAAAGTTGTTTTATAGATTCATTATCTCAATATACCATATACCTAGCAAATCAACCCGTTTCTGTCCATTATTTTACACCCCAACCTCTGTTACAAATTATATGTATAACTCACCAATTAACAGACTTCATCGACTTGGAACCAAAGCTAGTTGCCAGGTTGACTTCTTCAGTGATAGTCTGAGAACTTTTAGGTCCAAGCTCTCTAGCATATTATAGTGTGGGTAAATCAAATCTTAATTAATTGGCGTTAATTGTGTTTTTTGCCATGGTTGATCTAAATGATTTAAATTTATATTTATGTTCTGATATTATGATTTAAATTTATATAATTTATTTTAAGTTTACTTTGTTTTTATATTTATATTTAATTAAATTAGATTTATGTTGTGTTCTGAATTTATATTTTAAATTTATATAAATTGTACTAAGTTTATTTATTGTTTTTTGTATTTATATCTACTTATGATTAGATTTATAATCTTGTTCTGAATTTATATTTCAAATTTATATAATTTGTATTAAGTCTATTTATGTTTTTTTTTATATATTTAACTAATAATCTATAATTTTTTTTTATACCTTTATCATTGGACTTTGTTTTATAATTATAATATGTTTATGTTATCATCTATCTTTTCCTATTGTCTTTGTCATTTATACTTTATTTTTATATTATTTTTTTTCTCATACTTTACTATTTATATACATGTACTTGTGATTTGTGAAAAAGGGTGTGACTGCCCGTTAATAAATAAATAAATAAATAAATAAGAAGAGAATGTAAAAACTTGTGATTTTTTTCATATTTATTTCTTATAGGTTAATCTAAGAGTTCAGACTCTGATTTTGTATATTATTTATTACTAATTATTATCAATACATGTATTAAAATTTGTTAAAAAAGCTATCTCATAAAATTTTTATATTATGTATGACTAATGTTCTGACCATCTAGTTTGTTACATATCCTTTGATTTATTGAACTTTAAAAAAACAGTGTAATACTTTCTTCATAATGTAATGTATATATATTTATGTAATTTTATGTACTTTGTTTGGCCCAATGACCTAATGTTCTCTGTAACAAGGTTATATTTTAATAAAATAAAAAAAAAACGTCATTTTCATCAACTTAAAAAACCTGAAAATTTGTAGGATCAGGGCCCCTCCTTCGCTAGGGTATAAAAGAATTAACGAAGAAACTTCTGTGTATTTTAATGTTATTTTTAATTGCAATTAATTTCAATACTTTATGAACAGCGATCCCTTGATGATAGCCCTCAGAGCAGTAAAATTTTATTTAATTCTGGCTGCAAATAAAAATCTACCTTTTTTATAATTATATCGCTTTTAACTAAAGCAAAAATAATTATCGAGCAACACTCGGTTCACTAGATACTCAATGATGAAATGTCAAAAAAAATAAATAAAAATTGACTGATACTATAAATATAAATCTATAATTTCGGAATTAATAAATTTTACAATTATACATATTTCAATTTTTATAGAGATTCAACAAATTTCGTAGCTGGCAGCCGACCTCCTTAAGGAATGTAGGTATTCAGAATTTTTTGCAACAATTTTTAAAGTAGGTATATAATTATATAAACACTAACTCAAGAAAACAGAAATATTTTTATTTATCAAATTATAATAATTATTAACATGTGATTAAATTCAAATTTTAACATAAATTGATTTGCAGATTAGTCGTCGTCTGAGGCTTCGGAATCAAAATCGGAATCGAAACCGGAATCGAGATCGGAATCGAAATCGAAATCGAAATCGGAATCGGAATCGAAATCGAAATCGGAATCCGAATCGGAATCGGAATCGGAATCGGGATCGGAATCGGAATCAAACGAGACCCAATTGTTTCTAAGTTGGTATTTCTGGTAAAAATTAAGCTGTTCATATTGGCCATTTTTCTTTCGAAACACAACAGCAAGATCCATGAGATCTTCTCGTGGGTGAATTTCATAAACACAAGGCAGCTTGTTGTTTTCAATTAAGGTCAAGTCGTAAAAAAATCGTATGTCTCCTGGATTACATCTAAAAGTTACTGATAATTTGTATTTCATATCTGTAATTGGGACGGAATCAGGCTGAATTACAAGTTTGGTCATAAATCCTCTACGTATCGTATAGGTGATGGTGGTCTTGATGAAGATCTGAAACAAAACAGAATATTTTGATTATAATAGAGTATTTTAAAATTAAAAAAAATGCTCGGCAAAATTTGAGCAGAACATTTCTAAAGAAAATGTAAGAATTGATTCTTGATCCTAGTTTTTTTACACTGATTCTCATGGCATTTTTCAATTTTTAGGGTCCTGTTTAAAATATAAAACGGAACGCTATTAGTATCTCTCTGTTTTTCTGTAAATAAATGTCAGTCCATCCCTCTATCAAATCAATTTAGCTATTAAACTGAATAATACACTAACTTGTAATTTACAATTTATTAAAATTTTAATCAAATTATTATTTTGGTGAGGGTTTAGAATAGAAAATATTTTTTTAGTATCCATTAAAAAATCTTTTTAAATAAATAAAATCGGGTTGGTTTTTTTTTAAATGTAATTCATTTTAAAATAACGGTATGAGAGAGCCCAAAATTGACCATTTTTAATATGTTTTTTGTATCTGCTTAATTAAATTAAAAATTCTGAATAAAATCTTAAAATTAGTTTATTTTCACATAATAAAGGGCAAATAAAAATGAATTTGACATTTTTAGTATTTTGGAAGATATAATAATTTTTTTGATGCCTACTTGCCACTGTACGGGCCTAAGAAATGAACTGAAGGAGCGAAGGGTCAGTTAGCAATATTATATATATAGTATATTAAATTCGAAACTCTCGGAATTCGAATCTTGCTGGCGCTTAGGCAGCTTATTTACACTTCTGTAATTTAGATATATTTTTTAGTCAAAATTCCTAAAAAAGCGATTTCGATCCATTTTGCAAGAGATTAAGAGCTGATTAGATTTTGGTGCATATCGACCAAAAATTAAGGGGGAGAGGAGGGGTTCAAATTTAAAATTATAATATTTTCAAACTAAAAACACAAGAAATAAGCTGACGTGTTCTGATGTGGCCATCCACTTGACTTTACCATACAACCTGGCCCCTCACTTATATTTAATATTTAATCAAATTATTTATAATCATGTAGGGAGGGGGTTAGTTTTTGCATTTTTAGACTCCTGGGGGGGGGGGGCACTGATTATGTATACAAAATTTGGTTGAGTTTGGTACAAGAGCCTATATTTTCATTTTTTGATACTACACCCCCCCCCTCCCATTTTGAGGGGTTAGTTTTTGCATTTTTAGACTTCTGGGGTCCCACTGATTTATGTATACAATATTTGGTTGAGTTTGCTCAAATGGCCTAGATTTTTAGTTTTTAAGCCCCCTCCACCCCCTTAATTTTGGGTCAAAATCCACCAAAATCTAAGCAGCTCTTAATCTCAATGGACCAAAACTACGTGTGAAATTTGGTTTTGATATTCACACTAGTTTTTGAGCTAGCTCGTCCACAAAAATTTGGTAACACTGCACAGACTACCAGACTAACTAACTAACAGACATTTTGACAAAACAATTATTATCTCGAAAAATATAATTTTTTCAATGTTCACTTATAAAGGGCTTTTCTGTTTTGCTCAATTTTTTTAATCAAAAATATTTTCAACCGTTTTTGAGATATTTCGAAAAAAACAAGGAAAAAAAGACTTTTTTCATTCACGATTACAATAATTGACCATACCCTGTATGATAAAATGAAGTGAAATATACTATAAAATGAACCTAAAATAACGAAAATATTTTTTTTCTGGCTCCAAAATTAGGGGGAGGGGGAAGGTCAAAAAATAAAAATCTAGTCCATTTGAGTAAACTCAACCAAATTTTGTATACATAATCAGTGGGCCCCTAGAACACTAAAAAATGGTAAAACACTGGGGGCAGGGGCATTAAAAATTAAAATCTAGGCCCTTGTACCAAACTCAACCAGAAGTGTATAGTAAATTAATGTGAATTGACACATTAGAACGTGATAATTTATTTTCTATTAAGTTGATAATAGATATATTTAATAGTGAAAAAAATATGTTTTTTATTAAAAAACATATGCTTTTATGATCTTAAATATCAACAGTCAGATTTAAAAATATGTGAGCCGTAGGTATATAAGTATTTAGTACCTGGAGCAACCGAGCGAGGCACGGTAACCAAATTAAAAAAACTGACGTGTTCTGATGTGGCCATCCACTTGACTTTATCAAAGACCCTGGCCCCTAAAATTATTTATAATCATGTAAGGGGGGGGTAGTTTTTGCATTTTTAGATTTCTGGGGTCCCACTGACTATATATACAAAATTTGGTTTAGTTTGGTAAATGGCCAATATTTTTAAATTTTTTGACCCTACATCCCCCCCCCACAAAAAAATTGGTTGAGTTTGCTCAAATGACCTAGATTTTTAATTTTTAAGCTCCCTTAATTTTGGGTCCATATGCACCAAAGTCCAATCAGCTCTTAATCTCAATAGACCAAAACTACGTGTGAAATTTGGTTTCGATATTCAAACTGGTTTTTGAGCTAGCTCGTCCACAAGAATTTGGTAACGCACAGACTAACTAACAGACAGACTAACAGACATTTTGGCAAAACAATTATTATCTCAAAAAATATAATTTTTTCGATGTTTACTTATGAGGGCTTTTTTGCAGAGCGAAATGCCATGGTTTGGCTCAATTTTTTAAATCAAAATAGTTTTAGCCGTTTTTGAGATATTTCGAAAAAAGAAGGAAAAACACTATTTTCATGCACGATTACAATACTTAACCATACCCTGTATAATACACGCCCCCTGGACCCCTCCCCCAACCACGCCCCGCCCCGGATCTCCTACAATTGCACCCCACCTCCTGCACCTTCCACATCTACTCCACCTCGCACCCAGTTTTTGCATTTCTAGATTTCTAGTGGTCCACATATTATGTGTATATTTGTTTACTAGTACACCAATTTGCCTAAATTCGTTCATATTGATAAACATTATAAAAAATAAATAGGAAAATAATAATAAAAATAATAATCGCATAGGGTCTGAAATAAAAACATAAAATTAAATAAGATTTGTTTCCAAGTTATATAAAAAAGCCTTTCAACCACTTTATTTGTAAGCACACCTGTCAATGTTATGATTTAGAGACCTGTTAATTAAAAACAAACAAAAAATTCCTAATTTTAATATATTATATTAATATTTGCTATAACCTATTAGTGGGTTTTAAAATTAAAAAACCAATTAATAAATAAAGGATAATTGAAAAAAATGTAAATAAACTTTTTTATTGAGATATTCATCTATCAATAATTACTTTAATTAAGAAAAGATCAATTAAGATGAAATTTGTAGAGGTCAGATCTAGCCAGATCGTTTTCTCATCTTCAAAACTTGTTAATAGATTTGTGTTTCATCAAAAACGGTGAGCCGTTTTCAAAATAGAACTAAGAAACAAACAAATATACAAACAAATATATATATAATTTTTGATCATTTAATAAAAGTAGATTATACCATATATAAGTAGAATACACACCTGAAATAGCGGCCCATATTTTTTTACGTACTCTATATAAAAATTTCATATACTTCTAAATGTTCAAATTTTTATTTTTTACTTTACCATATGGGGTATGGTCAAGTATAGTAATCGTGCATGAAAAAAGTGTTTTTTTCCTTATTTTTTTCGAAATATCTCAAAAACTGCTGAAACTATTTTGATTAAAAAAATTGAGCGAAACCATTGGCATTTCGCTCTACAAAAAAGCCTAATAAGTGAACATCGAAAAAAATTATATTTTTGTGTGTTACCAAATTTTTGTGAACGAACTAGCTCAAAAATTAGTATGAATATCGATACCAAATTTCACAGGTAGTTTTGGTCCATTGAGATTAAGAGCTGATTAGATTTTGGTGCATATTGACCCTAAATTAAGGGCGGATGGAGGTGGGGGTTAAAAATTAAAAATTTAGGCCATTTGGGCAAACTCAACCAAATTTTGTATATATAATCACTGGGACCCCAGAAGTCTAAAAAATGAAAAAACTAACCCCCCAAAATGGGGGGGGGGGGCAAAAAATGAAAATCTAGGCCATTGTACCAAACTCAACCAAATTTTGTATGCATAATCAGTGGGACCCCAGAAGTCTAAAAATGCAAAAACTAACAGCCCAAAATGGGGGGGGGGGGGTCAAAAAATGAAAATCTTGGCCATTTACCAAACTCAAACAAATTTTGTATACAAATCAGTACGACCCCAGAAGTCTAAAAATGCAAAAACTCACTGCCCAAAATGGGATGGGGGTGTATGTCAAATTACAATACTTGACCATAAATAAAAAAATGAAAATCTATGCTTGTTGCAGCAAAATGATGAAATTATGAAAAAGATATTTGAGCTGGCATGCCATTTTCGCTCTTCTAAAATGTGCGTATTACAATCCAAATCCCAAGAGAGTAATAGCAACCCTTATGTCCTTCTAATTTTCAACGAATAAGTCAAAATGTGAATTTCAGAAAAAATATTTAAAATTCCAGATTTTGTTTTTTTGATGGGGAAAAATGAAAAAAAAATCGAGGCGAGATACCAGTATGAAGGATTGACGATTGTGAACTAAGTCAGGGAATCCCTCGGGTGAGAGCAATCTTCCCAATTAGAAGAGCAGGTGGGAAGTGCTGCCTCTTAAAAATTCCACCCAAATATTGAAAGAACAGGCCACGTCCTGCAACAATGATTAAAAATTTCATTCTATTTGTGTTCAAAATTTAAAAATAGTTAAAATTAAACACTAAATTAATTTAATCAAATCTATTTCTTTTCTAATCCCGATAAGTAAGAAATTAATTAGAGGATCATAAAAGCAAGATAAAATAAACTGCAACAGCATATGTTTATTCCTTTATTATTAATCAGATATCACTTGCTATTTGCAGTTCATGTTGACTTTAATTCAAAAATAATGATCGATTCTTATTTAAAAGACGAGGAATATCCATTCTACATTCGATTTTTGACATATCGGTTATTATTGGTAACCATTGGTGAAGACATGGAGGAATCGTCTTAAAATCGAAAATAGCGATCGATTCTCATCTAATACTTGAGGAATAACAATTCTACATTAGATTTTTGACCCTTCTATTATTATTGGTAACCATTGCTGAAGACATGGAGGAATCAAAAATAACAATACTAATACTAGAGGAATAACCTTATTGCATTCCATTTTTGATGTTTTTGACTATTAATGGCAACCTCTACTGAAAACGTGGAAGAATCGACTTAAAATCAAAGCTTGAGTTGTTTACCAACAAATAATTTAGTCTTTTTGATTTTAAGTCGATTCTTCCATTCTGGGTTGTTTACCAAAAAAGAATTTAGTCTTTTTGATTTTAAGTCGATTCTTCCACGTTTTCAGTAGAGGTTGCCATTAATAGTCAAAACATCAAAAATGGAATGCAATAAATAAGGTTATTCCTCTAGTATTAGATAATAATCGATTCGTTATTTTTGATTTTAAGTCGATTCCTACATGTCTTCAGCAATGGTTACCAATAAAAACCGAAACGTCAAAAATCCAATATAAAATAGTTATTCTTCAAGTACTAGATGAGAATCAATCGTTATTTTTGATTTTAACTCGGTTCCTCTATGTCTTCAGCAATGGTTACCAATAAAAACTGAAAGGTCGAAACTCCAATATAGAATGGTTATTCCTCAAGTACTAGATGAGAATCAATCGCTATTTTTGATTTTAACTAGATTCCTCTATGTCTTCAGCAATGGTTACCAATAAAAACCCAAACGTCGAAAATCCAATATAAAATGGTTATTCCTCAAGTACTAGATGAGAATCAATCGTTATTTTTGATTTTAACTCGATTCCTCTATGTCTTCACCAATGGTTACCAATAAAAACTGAAAGGTCGAAACTCCAATATAGAATGGTTATTCCTCAAGTACTAGATGAGAATCAATCGCTATTTTTGATTTTAACTAGATTCCTCTATGTCTTCAGCAATGGTTACCAATAAAAACCCAAACGTCGAAAATCCAATATAAAATGGTTATTCCTCAAGTACTAGATGAGAATCAATCGTTATTTTTGATTTTAACTCGATTCCTCTATGTCTTCAGCAATGGTTACCAATAAAAACCGAAACGTCGAAAATCCAATATAGAATGGTTATTCCTCAAGTACTAGATGAGAATCAATCGCTATTTTTGATTTTAACCCGATTCCTCTATGTCTTCAGCAATGGTTACCAATAAAAACCGAAACGTCAAAAATCCAATATAAAATGGTTATTCCTCAAGTACTAGATGAGAATCAATCGTTATTTTTGATTTTAACTCGATTCCTCATGTCTTCAGCAAAGGTAACGGATAAGAAAACAACGCAGTTGCTATATGGTTACCTATAAAATTTCCTCCCAAATTTTTAGCATTTCACAGAGAGAAGCCTATCCATTCTTACTTAAGCAAGGTTAAATGAGCTATATTAAAACGATCCAATGAATAAATTTTAAAGAATTTAAAATATAAAATTAAAAAAAAGTACTATCTTACTCTTGAGTAAAGTACTTTAAAATATAATTTTACTTAAAACTTTATTTAACCTTTTTTGTGGTCCCCAAGGTACTTAATTAGATATTAAATTTCATCAAAATTGGTTAAGTCATTTTCAAAATATTTAGAAAAAACTAAAAAAGTACTGAAATAAAGTACTAATGTTTTTGGGCCGATATGATCCAAAAACTAATCAGCGCTTCATTTTGTTAAACTAATGGTAGGTTTTCAATTTCATTTCAATCGGTGCAACGATGTGGAAAAAATCGTGGCCAAAAAAACGATAACATACATCCATCCATCCATACATCCATCCATCCGCACGCACTAAATGAAAAAATCGCACTTTTTGGCCTCTCGACGAGACCCCATATAATTTTTGGCACGTGATAAAATTCAACCTAATTGAATACTACAATTTGTGACTTTAATTGAGACCGTGGGTTCCGTAGTCTTTACCTGAGGACCCTTTAAAGCCACGCTTGCCGCGAGACCGATTACAATACTTTCCCCATTCTTCGCATTGGATAAAGTAAAAAGAAAGGTTACAAAAGAAGTTGATTAGCCTACCTTTTCGACTGTGATTCTTCTGTTGTTTATGAACCCGACACCGACATATGCTGGAACACCAAGTTTTCAATATTCATATGATATTGACTCCATGAAAAACATTTATATGTGTGTATGTTTATTTCAATCAAGCAGAGGACAACCTCTTTGTTTCTCTTTGTGAATCGACATCTGCATACACGACTATTCGAACATAAATATATTCGCCTGATATGGCATGAGCAATAGGCTTTGCTAAGAAACTAAAAAGGTGCGAACTCTGTGATTAATATTAAGAATTATTGATTTTCATGCAAAAGGTAAGGAGCATTTTAAAAAAAATAAAGGAATTCAATTTGAAATAATTTTCAATTGCATTTAATATATTAATAAAAATTGTTAAAAATTGTTTAAACATAAAAAGTGAATTAGTATTATAAATAATAATAACTTAATAATAGTTAAAATATTCTTTTAATTTTTCTAAAAGAATTATTTAAAAGTGGCATAAAATAAACCAAATATTTTTTCTATGTTAAATATTTTTGTGATGATAACTTATATAGTTAAGTTTCAGAAAAAAGTTAAAAAAAAGTATATAACACATATATAAATCCAAATAATTCTAATTTACATATTTTTCATTTTTTTTCATTTATATATTTTATTTTGATATATACTTATTTATTTTAAAAGAAATTTAATTTTTTCTTGAAAGAAATTTTGGGCTTCCCTTTTAACCCATTACCTCCCACTGCCTTATTTTTTAAGACACTACATTTACATTTTTTAACAGGTAAATACTTTTCTCTTGTTCTTTTTGTTAAATTTATATTTTTACACTATTTTTCTATTAAAAACAAATATTTTGGTAGTGAAATATAATTATGCCTTTTAAATATATCTTTCTAATATAAAGTTGATGTCTTTTGTTGAGATTAGAAGACCATTATTTTTCACTTTAAAAATCCAATATCAAATAAAACTACGAACTTCAAAGTATTTTAAAATGATTCTAAGACCATATGCTGAATTTTTTTGTGATCTTTTACTATTCATCTAAAAACAAAGTTATTATTTTGTATTATTTTTAAAATCTCTACTACATATATCTAAAACGATTAACTTGACAAGGGACAAAATATTTTTGTATTTATTTATTTATTAAAAAAATATTGGGTCTGAAGGACTTTTAATTTATAATTTTAGACTATAAAAATAATCTTACATGATGGGAAACAAAAAAAATCAATAGCGGTTTGAAATATTAATATGTTTATTCCTTTATTATTAATCAGATATCACTGACTAGTTGAAGTCAATGTTGGTTTAAAATAAAAAATAGCCATCGAATCTCATCTAATACTTGAGGATTAATTATTCTACATTGCATTTTTGACGTTTCGATTATCATTAGTGACCATTGCTGAAGACATGAAGGAATCGACTTAAAATCTAAAATAAGGATCGATTCTCATTTATCTGAAAGAATAACCTGGTTATATTCCATTTTTGTTGTTTTCATCGTTAAATAACTCAATCATCAAATCTACAATAGTACATAATATAAAGTACTATATAGTACTATTGTAAATGTAATGTAAGCATGTCACTGAACAAATGAATTCGTCTTACGACAAAACGAATTTATCTAATCTAATTCTAGACCTGAGAGAGCGCCTGTATGTATATTTCTCGGATCACGCCAACTAAAAAAATGGTAAGTAGCAGAGGGGGCTCCTGTTGGGATACCTATGGAATTGAAATTTGTTATTCGTTTAACAAGTTTATTCAATTTTTAAGGTCCCGTTTAAAACTGAATCACGTGATCTTATTATAGTCACTACAATGTCTCTCTATTGTCTGTCTTTTTGTACGTGTGTTAGACCATTGGGGTTCGTAAACTTGAAGTTTTGAAGATTATAAGTGTTGGAAAAGGGGCGAAGAGGGAAAAAGTTCCTTTACCTTGAAGTCGTGGGGACAAACGTAAATAAAGAACTGATTACGATTTGGGCTTTTTAGTTTTGAAACTTTCGAAAATTGCAGAAAGAGAAAATCAAAAAATCATTGAATCATTAGACGAAAAGACAGCTCTTGACATGCTGTAGATAATGAGCTGAAATTTTGTACACGAATTTGTATTAATACTTTGTATCCTTATATTTAGTTTCTGCTCTCATGCTCTAAACGCTCGATGACAAAAAAATTTTAAAGTATCTTTTTGCCGAGAGTAGCAGAATTTTTATAAATTGAAGTAGACATTAATTCCTGTGAATTAATTGTAATAGACCGATGAAGAGGGCAAAGCACTCGAAACTATAGTCTCGTTATAAATAAATTAAAAATTTATAATATCAGCAGAAAAAACAATATTTTATTGTTTCCTTTAAAAAAAAACAAAAAAATCGAAAATCATTAAAATTTTCAGCCAGTATACCGAGTTTAAAAAAAGTTTTCATTTTTTCGTGGATTTTTTAAATAAAGTAATCTGACACTCTCTGATATCCAATAGTCCAGTATACCTACATCCGATTACAGAATCTATTGTATAAATTAAATTTTATTCTTACTAGAATATTACATTACTATCATTTTAAATAATTAGGAATTATTTATATATTCATATTATACATTTTTTCAGTTGTTTTGAATCATATATTTTTACAAAGGCTAGAAAAATAAATTTCTTCTCATTAAAATAAAAAATAAAAACATTGACTAATTTAAAAAAAAAGATAATAATGTACATACTTGAGTGTTTTATTATAAACCCTCATTTAGTAAAATAAATTACAGAAGAATTAAAACCAGAAATATCGCTTCTGAATTAAATAATAGTGCCTGGAGCACCGAGCGATGCTCGTCAATTTTTTGGCTCTAAATAGTTTAGGTTTCAAATTTCAAATCTCTGCGACTTACCGAAGACGATATATGAATGATTAAAATATTTATTTTACGACACTCCTAATTTACACCCCTTTCTTTATTTCAATCGGATTAAAATCTATTCACGACTAATAACTCATGACACTTGATAAGGACATCGATTTAAAAAAAATCTTTATTGCCTTTTTTGATTTTTCATGTGAATGTCCATTTGCGTTGTTCCGATTTCAACCAAAGGCTTGCTGTACCTCTTTCTAACCTATCTTGAGCTTAAGATTCGAATTTCGTAGCTCTGAGATTTATGGTTGCAAAACGCAGGAGGGTAAATTCTTACGTGCGTAAACATCAACTTCCGGTACTTCTATTTTAACCAAAATCTTGTGGTACTTTATGTAGCCTCTAGATAGCTTAACTTTCAAATCTCAAGGCTCTGCGACTTTCCGAAGACGAGATATGAACGATTAAAATATTTAATTTGTGACTAATTTACAGCCCCTTCCTTTATTTCAATCGGATTAAAATTTATACACGACTAATAACTCATGAGACCTGATAAGTACACCAATTTTTAGCGAAATCGTTATAGCTATATCGATAAACTATATATATATATATATATATTTACAACAATTGCTCATTTAAAAATATAAGATTGTTATTGTTTTCAAATGGATAAAACAATCTTTGCTCCTATCCATTTGCTTAATGAATATTTCGTCAATACTGAACTTATCATTAATTTATGAGATTAACTCTGCCCACTAAGTCTCGTACACCCTTAAGGGCTAAAATATTTAATATATTTAATTTAATATAAATAGACAACATCTACTAAGCCTACGTAATAATTAAATTAGAATTCCAATCAAGCAGAACTACGACGATTAATTCTAAGTCCAGTGAGAAAAAATAATTTTCCGCTTTGATCGGCTGTCTTTTAGAATAAATTAATTTTAAAATCCTTTGATTTAAAATTTCTTCTAAATTAGAAGCGCATTTCCTTTTATTTAGAAGCAGTTTGCTTTCTTGAGATATCTTATTGTCGATTCATTGAAATATTCTTTCTAATTCATTCATAGAAAAATAATAAATAAGTAATAAAATTTGAATAACATTTCAATGGTATTAGTCATCTAATTTTCTGTGGCCTGAGAATAAGTGTGGAAAATTAATTTCAATGAAAGAGAAATCAAGCAGATAAAAAAATTGTCTATAAATTAATAAACAATCCAAAAGATAAGACATTAAATCATTCAAAGAAGAAAAATATACAAGTTTAGCTATTGGACTAGAAAGAATTATAAATAATTATTTTTTTCCGATAATTTCTATTTTAGAAATGTCTAAAAGTTGAAAATAAAAATGATTTCCAAGCAAGATTATTGATTTATGTGTGTTTAGATTCCGCTAACAAAAAATTTACCAAATCATCAAAATTTGAGAAGTAAAGGGCTTTGAAAAAGATTTCACTTTATCCTACAATTTTATCATTTACTTTTTCCGACTCGATGCACTCTCTAAAAATTTCTGTTATTTGACAATTTTTGTCTGTAATCAGTATGCGCTAGAAAGCTGAAACATATGGCAGAAAGGTGCAGTTAATCAACTAGTCCAAATGTTTGGGCAGAATTGAGCTTATTAGCTACAATCGTTTCTGTAACTAAAATAAAAGTATTTTTGATCTCGTAATTTTATTGAAATTTCATTTTTTTTAATATTAATATATCTAATAAAAAAAATTCTACTCTATCAATGTTCAAATTTGAAAAATAAATAAATAAATGAAATGATCTCACATTTCCAAAAAATAAAAAAATAAAAATAAAACATATTCGGTTAAAATTGACTATTCCCGGCACCCTCGTTCTCGTTGGGCGAATCAAGTAATATAAGAGTTTAAATTTCCAATAGAATAGACTTTAAATTCTAAGAAAATCACAAGAGGTTGTCATCTCTATTAAATCCGAGATGTAATGGATCTTTTTTTAATTATATGTCGGAAGTGATATTTTTGTCCCCTCGGGACCCGAACCCAAGTTCCGAAATTAGCAATCAGAGCCAATTGGTTACCTTTGAGGTGATCCAGTCTGACATTATGTGTGTCACTCTAAATATTTAATTCAAAGATTATTAAAAATAATTTATATTTCATCTTGGGTCTAATAGATGACAAACTCTTGGGATTTTCTTAGTACCGAGTAATGTTTATTTGATTTTTTTATATATAAAGGCCATAGGGATATAGGAATACTGAATCGGCCCCCGAGAGATAATTTAATGATACTTAGGGCATAAGTATGTACTAATAAAATAATAAGATCCTGAAACTTCCAGATTCTAACTCAATTGGTTTTTGAGAAAAAGCAAAATATGTAAAAAACAAAGTTGTTCAGTTTTTTTGTACATTGAGGAAATGTAACGAAAAATATAGGTTTCCATTTAAAAAGCAGAACTTGACCTTAAAATACCCCTGAAATCTTGTTCTAGATCGACAAACAATAGTGTAGTTTAGTTTCCCCTTAGATATACATAATCTTTTATTTGAAACTTTTTTTCATATAATCACTGTTTTTGAGTTATAAGACTGTCTCAAGATAAAAAACTCACTTGGTATATGTAAATATTTCAAAATCACTTTGAAAAAAAAATACAATGAATTTGGCCGACACGACACGTGAGCATTTAATTCCATTCTTTAGTACAGTACATCCCTGTTCGAACTAGATTATAAAGAACCTTTAGGAAATTGATTCACAGCTACATTCATCACATTAATATTATAAAAAATTTTCAAAACATATTTTTTTTAGTCTTGATTGAGTTTTATAATAAATTATATTGGCTAGATATTTTTTTCTTTTTTCCCCCGGTTATAAATATACTTTGCTCATGACTGCTCAACAGGATTCTTCATCTTATATTTAGTATTATTATTAATGTTGTGATGAAAGAAAATAAAGAAATGAATTGATGATTTTTCAATTTCACTTTATTAATTAACAAGATTTTTTTATCGATTTTTTTTTATTTTAAACACATCAATATCGCTCTGAGAGTCGTTGCGATTAATATTTTAAACACTCTTCTGTCATCTGGCGTCACTAGCTGAGAATCTAGAACCGTAGAACGTACCGAGTCTTGAAAATAAATTTCAATTTTTCCTCATCATGTTCATTTATTATAATTTAAAATATATAAATGTCGCAATCTGTTAGTTTTTACGATGGAAATTATTTTGTTTGCCATTAAATATTTAGTTTGAGTGAAAAAATACGGAACCCTTGGATGAAATTCCTCTTCATTTTTGACCATAAGTTTTTGATTTTTATAATATTTATTACAAGAAGTAAATCATATTAAAAAATTTTTTTGAATACATATTTTGGTTTAATTTAACAAACTTGAATCAATAAATATGAGAGCGCCTAAAGAGTAGGCCTAGCCTTGCTCTTAAAGCTAATTTGGTTGCATATAATCTAGGCTGAACAAACCAATGCATTAAATATGCAGACAACTAGGTATATTTTTACCTTCATTTATCTATCTACATATTAGATATATTTTTAATTTTATCTTGACTTCTAACCCACATTTTAATTTTACGGAACGCCCGCCAGGCGGTCGGAGAACTGACTTACGATTTTCAATTTTTTGGTTGTTTTATTTGGATTTGTTTGAGAGTGATATTTTGAAGAATTATGTTATTCTGTCTGAACGTTTGTCTGCATCTCGATATTCACTATAACTCAATACGGAACTCCTCTCATTTCGGGTAGTTTTTCGCTTTCAAAATTTTTTCCAAACACTCTCTCCCTAAGAAAGCATCCATCTTAAAACAGTTTGAAAGTGATTAGAAAATAATTTGTAAGATAAGGAAAAGATACATTATTGTTCATATGATTAATATAAAAAAGTTCAACTTATATATTTATAAATTATAATATCACATTTCTAATTATTTTCTTACATCAAGCAGAGAACACATTATTTGATTTATGTTTATAAAATGAATAACTCTGCTACATTCTTAAAAACTTTTAAATTTTGTATACATTAAAAGTGTACTCGAATCATACCTGAATTTCCATTCCACTAACACTTGATTTTCTCTTTGTTCCAGGGCTTAGTAGTTCCTCCTAAAGCTAGGACCCAGATAAAAGACCTAAGTACTTAATGGTCCAGGGCCATTTCGACAATTTCGATATTGAAAACTCGATTCCTGGCCATCTAGACCAGTGTTTCTCCACTTCTTTTGGTTGACGCCACACTAAAAATATCTTGAATTATTTGCTGCACAGAAACTATATTCAAAAATATATTTTTAAGTAACCGTTGAGGTATTTTTTTTTGCTCTGAGAACTATACCCATTCAGACACGCAATTAATGATTCTATAATTCAAAATGAAAAAATGATGGTACAATTGAAGAAAGAAAAAACTGTTAAATATGTGTCTAATTTATAACTCAATTTTGCAGCTGATGAAAAAAAGGCTATAATAAATAATCGAGGGGGGCGAAGGGGGCGATCTCCCCCCCCCCCATAGCGAGAAGCGAGATTTCCAAATCGCCCCGGCCATATTAAAAATTCGAAGAGACAAAATTCCCAATACAGAATTTGCCATATTTGCAGCCAGGTGGCAGACCTATCGTCTGAGCACCAAACAAAGAGCGATATGAATTTAAGTTTTTTTCTCGCCACAAGAGACTTCAGGTAGTTTTTATACCTCAGAATAATGAAAATGTTATCAATAATCAACTCGATTTAAAGAAAAATATTATAATTTACCTTTTAATAACAAAGCCAAAAAAATACATACCTAGCCTATAGATAATAACCAAGGTACTTCTAATTTTCCTTTATTTATCTATAGGTCATTAGAGCCAACCCTAAATTTTCACTGAACAATAGTCTATCTAAAAAAAAGAGATTATCCCTTAAAATAATTTAAACAAAGAAAACAATTAAAAAGTTTTTGTTTTGCCGAGAGTAGCAGAGTTGTTGATTCACAAAGAGAAACAAATCAAGCAGAGGACAACCTCTTTGTTTCTCTTTGTGAAAGAAAACAATCTCTCTCTTGTTCATTAAACCTATAAATACCTTTGCATTCGAATTTTGTATTAGTTATAATTCTGTACTTTCCTGAAGATGAGCTTACAGCTCGAAATATATATATATATATATATATATATATATATATTGAAAAAATTTACATCTTTTATTTTTTTAATTTTAATGTGCAACAAGTGACCAAGAATTCTTAACTCATAGTAAATGAATATTACATATAATTAAACTATATCCAAACGCCTCCCACCCGATCGCGAACCCAAAGGTCGAAGATAATTTTCTTCTTCACTCCAGGGCGCAACCACAATGAGGCCGTGTCGAAAGACAATCTTTAAAATAAATTAGGGAACGAAGAAAAGATTTTTATATTATAGACAAAAAGTATCAGTCGGGATTCGAACCCGGGATCTTCGCATGTGTGCTGCGATGACTTTATAAGAGGTTTAGCTCTTATCCTCTTGGCCACCGATCCCTGAACCCAAGCCGATAGTAAATGTCTATATGAATTATGGAATTTCATTTTTATTTAATCTTTTAATCTCTTCCTGATCCAGGGTTCGAATCCCAGCTGATCCTTTTTGTCTATAATATAAAAATATTTTTTTCGTTCCCTAATTTATTTACATATAATATTTATTTACTCTTATCTTTATTAAAGATGTTTCACCTTGCACCAACACCACAATCTCTACTAATTGTTTTTCAAAAACTAACTTCATTACTGCAGGGGTTACCGTTGTTCAGTATATAGGGGGGGGGGGTTTCAGCTTACATTAATTGCGGTAAAAGATTTTTTTTCTAGGATCGCTTGGTATGGTGTGGGTATGCCAAATCTAAGTTCGCGACCTCAAAAGTATGGGTGACAAATTTTGGTGGCCGAAAATCCTCGAAATTTTAGGACTTTTTCCAGTTTTTCACTTATAACTCGAAAACGGTCCATATTTTGTAAATAACCCTACTATAGTAAATTAAAGAGGACAAAATTTCGCCGCGATTAAAAAAAAAATAGAAAATTAGTCCAGTAGTTTGATTTTTTATGGTGATCCAAAAAACATCCCCCCCCCCCCCGGATCACTTTTGAATACCTATCCCAAAAACTCGCACTTTTTCGATTTTTTCCCATTTTGACCATGAAGGAGCACGTTTTCGACAAAGACCACTCTGACGCTTTTGAGGATTCGGATCATATCCTGTCCGGAAAATGTAGGATGTCTATAAATCTAAGTTTTATCAAAAAAGTGGTCCAAGCAAACGTTCAAGTCAACGAAATCTCAACAAAAACACTTGTGTAAAAATAGGCCAATTTCGATTAATAAAATCCGTTTGGCAAAAAAAAGTAGTGAGATCTAATGTGCTGCAATGTTCAACATCATCAATTTATTAAATGAGTCGAGAATATATTAGTAACTTCAATTAAAACGCATGTTTTCCATTTCACATGTCCCTCTATATTTTTTCTTTATTTCACATTTTTATTTGAAATTATTTTCCTAAAACTTGGCTTTTACGCATTAAATTATTATTATTATTGTTTGATAGGGCCTCCACAACGCCCTTCTTATTAAGATCCCATGATATGGTAACTAGTAATTCGTTACATACATAATAATGCGTAAAAGCCAAGTTTTATGAAAATAATTTCAACTAAAAATGTGAAATCAATAAAAAATATAGAGGGACATGTGAAAATGAAAACATGCGTTTTAATTGAGTTACTAATATATTCTCGACTCATTTAATAAATTGATGATGTTGAACTTGGCAGCACATTAGATCTCCTACTTTTTGTCAAACGGATTTTATTAATCGAATTTGGCTTTTTTTACACAAGTGCTTTTGTTGAGATTTCACTTCTTTTGTAAGTTGGATTTATCCTATAAATTTAACCCCTTCATTTCGGGCTCTGAAGGAGGAAAAGTTTCGATTTTTCAATTTCGTCCTTTATTAATGTGTCAAGCTTTACCAGTATGCCAAATTTCAGCATTCTAGGTTCATTGAATTTTTAGTTTATGTTAATTAAGCCTATAACTTTCATCCCTTCATTTCGGGCCTTGAAAAAGGAAAAGTTTCGATTTTTCAATTTCCTCCTTTATTAATGTGTCAAGCTATACCAGTATGCCAAATTTCAGCATTCTAGGTTCATTGAATTTTTAGTATATGTTAATTAAGTCTATAAATTTCACCCCTTCATTTTAGGTCCTGGAGAAGGGAAAGTTTCGATTTTTGGATTTTTCCCATTAATTGTACCCCAAACTCTACATGCCTGCCAAATTTCAGCATTCTAGGGTTAGCGGAAGTACTCTAGAATTTTGATGAGTGAGTCAGTCAGTGACGAAAAAGCCTATCTTTGGCTTCTTGTAACTTGGATGGTATAAACAGTAGAAATATGAAATTTTGTAATTTAGTTAAGCTTATGGACCAGTATTCTGGAAAAAGATTTCAGCCATGTAGAGGTTTCCATTACGAAGTTACAGAGGCGTCAAAATGGCCTGAGTTGTTTCCTGTAAAGGGTAGTCTGGCAGTGCACACATCCGCGCTCGAATCGAACTTGGCTGGGGCACTGCCGTGCCTGAGATTTCCTACAGAATGAGATAGGAATCAAGTTTCTAAGATGAGTAGTTTTCATTTTATGAAGGAAAAACTGAGATTTTTTGCAAAAAATTGCATTTTTTTCAAAACATCAACCCCATTGCGACACGGGTAACCATTATCCAATTAAGATGAAACTTTATTTTAATTGTAGCAAATTCTATCTAGTTTAAAAATGTCTAGAGTCGTCTTTGCCAAAAATGTACTCCTTCATGGTCAAAATAGGAAAAAAATCGAAAAAATTGCGAGTTTTAGGGATATTCAAAAATGATACCGGGGCTGTTTTTTGAATCTCCATAAAAAATCGAACAACTTTTAATAGGTTTAGTAAGCTATTAATCTATTTTTGAAAATAATTTTACTGGTATATTTTTAATTGTTAACAATACTTACTTTATTATTACTCTAATAAATGGATCTGCTTCGCTTGGTGGTGTAACTCAGGGTGATTCTCTTTGTCTTAAATTGGTTCCTATGAATTTACTGATTTTAAATTTAAATAAATGGATATTATTAAAAAAATAAAAAAATAAGAAAAAATAAAAAATAAAAGGGTGATTGAAATACTAGAGGGGTTGAAGTGAGTTTGGGAAGGGTAGGTAAGGGGATTTAACTACTAAAGGAGGGGAATTAGATTTTTCTTTAAGGTTGTACTCGAAAGAATGATTAAAACAGAGATTAATATATGACAATTTATTTATATTAGCAATTGGAAAATTAATATATAAAAATAAAACAAAATGAAATGTATAAATTTAGAATTGATTCCAGATTATCAGACTGGCTCCGGTATTAAAAGTGGAATCAAATAGGTGTGCAATGATCGTGGATCTAATCAGCGGTGGATATAGGGTCTTGTTAGCCTTACGGTACTGGAGACAAAGCAGGAAAGGGCCACGTAGACGTCCGGCTGTACTTCCAATATACCGTTAAAATGAAGACGCCAGGCTCTCAGTTGTAGCTCACCACAATGGTACTCTCTTAGGCGCAAGGTGAATGATAGGATGGCTCGTATGCAGAACGAGCGCGATGGAGCGTGTAATATATTAATAATAAAATATATTAATATATATAGTGAGCAGCCGTATATATATTGGTAATCAATACTAAAATAGTGATGTTTATCATATAATAATGTATATCATAGTATAAGGTTTTAATGATTATTGAATAGTAATATATCATAAAAAAAGTAATGTATAATATAGTATATAGTATTGTATGTTTTATACTATAGCAAAGAATAGTAATGATATCAATGTGATAGTCTATGATAATATGAGCTCTCTCTCTTTTACGAGCCTTCTCCCTCTGTGCTCTTTTTGAGATCATGTGGTCACATCTGACATTCTGATTGGCGGATCGAATTTTTCTTCTTTCTCCTTGATTCACTTTTTGCTTGGCTTTGTCTAAGATCTTAATCTCCGCTAATTGTTGTTTCTTGAAATATATCCCAAAATACACACTTCATTATGAACTTAAAAATAAAAAAATTAAATCTGACAATTAATATATTTTTCTCTGTTTCTCGAATTCATATTGATCAATTTAGACTCTTTTTCTTTTGAATTTCAATTCCAAAAATAACTCCTTTAATGAATTGTGTTTCTCTTTCATGAATTTATTTTACCTACAATGTAGGATACATTGTAAACTGGATTAATTTTTTACTTTTTTTTTTACTGGACGCGAGAATTTTGTCCTCTTTAATTTACTATAAGAAGGTTATTTACAAAATATGAACTGTTTTCGAGTTTATAAGCGAAAAACTGGAAAAATTCCGAAAATTTCTAGGATTGTCGGGCTCCAAAAGTTGTCCCCCAAACTTTCGAGGTCGCAAACGTAGATTTGGAATACCCACACCATACCAACAGATCCAAGAAAAAAATCTTTTCCCGCAATTAATGTAAGCTGAACCCCCCCCCCCCCGATATATTGGGCTTCTGGGCTAGTAAGTATTTGTTTTGTTCAAAATATGTATATAATGTTACCTTCGATGGCTGTTGGGATATCATGATTTTTTTTTCAATTGAAAAGATTTTATTTACAATATATTATTCAATTTTTCATAAGTAGATTATAGAATAAAATAGTGGCATTCATTTTAGAAGAAGCTGTAACTAAGATTTTTTTAATTTTAAAAAATATCTATTTTACATTAATATAATAGTACATGCAAATTACGTGAAAAAATGGCATAAGCAGGAAATGATTCCCGGTAATTATTGCTGAAATACCTTTATTGGTACTTCAATAATACTACCCCAAGTTTTCCCCCCAAATCTGTGTTGTGGAAATATTTCTATGCGCCACAAAATGAGAAAATTTCGGAGTTTTCTCAGTTTTTCCTGATAACTCTAAAACGACTTATCAAATCTGAATATCTATAAATATAAGAGTTTTATCAAAAAAGTGGTCCAAGTAAACGTTCAAGTCAACAAAATTTACTAGAGAATGAGACAGAAATCAAGTTTCTAGGATGAGTGGTTTTCATTTTTTGAAGGAAAAACTGCGATTTTGTGCAAAAAACTGCAAACTTCAACCTCATTGCGGCACGGGTTACCATTATCCAATTAAGATGAAACTTTGTTTAAATTGTAGCAAATTTAATCTAGTTTAAAAATGTATAGAGTCGTCTTTGTCGGAAACCTGCACCTTCATGGTCAAAATGGGGGAAAAATCGAAAAAAGTACGAGTTTTAGGGATATTCAAAAGTGATCCCGGGGGCTGTTATTTGACAAGCGCTGGTACCTGTTCTACTTAACCTAAATAGATGAAATTGGTATTATTTGACGCGTAATTTAAAGAGCTTTAATTTATCTAATAGATATTTTTTGATTTGATAAGCCGTTTTAGAGTTATTCAAGAAAAACTGAAAAAACTCGGAAATTTTCTCATTTTGAGGCGCGTAGAAAATATTCCACATCACAGATTTGGGAGAAAACTTAGGGTAGTAATATTGGAGTACCAATAAAGGTATTCCAGCATTAAAATCTTTACGGGGAATTATTTCCTTTTCAAATCGTAATTTGTCTGGACTATTAGTAGTCTCAACCAATTTATTAACCACCATGCAAACATCATTCAAATATATATATATGTACATGAGTAATTTCATTATAAACTTAGTATATAAATATGAAAAACTCAATTAGCGAACTATAGTCCAAGTATATTATAATATACACATTTAATAGGTAACCCTATATATTTCCCCCTTCTTCATGCGCTCTTTTTGTATGTTTTTAATTTTACAGAGGGTCAAAATCGCCTCTAAAAACTACTTTTGAAGCACGAAATTTCAAAATTTTCCTGGGGGGGGGGGTTAGTGACCTCCCCCCCCAATTGAAAGTCTGGTACCACTCCTAGTATAAAAGTAATATATTTCTTGTAACTAAACATTAATGAATTGAATTTCATACTAAAATAAAAATATTATTATATTCTATATAGCGATGAGAATTTTTTTTAATTTCGCCCCCCCCCCCATAAAAAATTCCTGGATCCGCCCTTGATGTACATGAATTGCTCTTTTAATATAATAAGAAAAGATGTAGGATATCTTATTAGCTTATTCATGTACAAGACAAGATCAGCTAAGAAATTTCGGTCCAAATGCAGTACTGCATCTTCATAATAAAATTTTGCTAGAGACCGAATCAAAATTTCCTAGATGGCTGGTTCTTTATGCCAAAAGAGCTTCTTCTCAAGGGATACAAGCTACACAGTCAATATCGTGATTTGGCACTTGCGTTCCATCCCCGGAGGAATGAAAGTCCTTTTCATATTAAATCAAAAATATACTTTGATACGACCCTTGTATAACAGTCTTTTTTAAATTTAAATGTTATTTAATTAAAAAAATAAAATGTAAACCGTCTCTCCGAGACGAACTTATCAATATGTGCGCCCCAAAACTCAAAATTTAATAATAATCTTAACCAAAACATTCTGTGAAAAAACAGGCCAAGTTCGAAAAAGTAGTGAAATCTAGTGTGTAGCCAAGTTAAATTCGCAAAGAATAATAATTAAGTTGAGAAGATAATAGATCTCTCAACTTAATTATTCTTGGCGAAATTAACTTGGCTACAGACTAGTTTTCACTACTTTTTCCAACTTGGGCTGATTTTTCACAGAATGTTTTGGTTGAGTATATATATATACAAGAATTGCTCGTTTAATATAATAAGATAAGATATTTATATAATGAATTTATTTTTATTAGTTAGATTTTTTAATCAAATAAATAAGAATAAACAGATATTTATTATGGGGTGTTCATTTTGGAAAATCAATTCAAACGAAATTTGTTTTTAATAAAATTAATAATTTATTTTTTCTAATAAAATTTCCTTGGTAGGCTTGCAAGCTAAAGCCTGATGGGCATGTTTAATTTGATAATACAATTTCCAAATAAAAATGATTTAATTTTTTTATTTTCGGACCAAGTAAGAGCTTAGTGGTAGGTATATAGTGTCGATAGAATTTTATTTTTAAAGCAGGCACACAGCTATAATGAAATTTTCTGTTCAAATCCTAATTAAATTTAAGGTAATTCATCACCCCGCGCGAATAGAGCATCAAACTAAAATTACAAAATGACATGTTTAATAGAATTTTAAAAAATCTATTCAAAGCTATCTTAATCGATAAGGAGCGCGAATTTTTCATTGAAAAGACCTTTTCAGTAGCGTTTGGTTACTTTTCAGCCAGGGGATGCTGTCCAAAAAAGTACCCTTCATTTTTTGAAATTTTACTTTTATTTTAATCTTAGAATTTTTTTTGCAAATTTCATCGAATACGGCATCATTTTCGTAATTTTTCAAATTTAACATTAGATTTTTCAAAAATATATTTTGGGACCTTCGCCTCAAACGGATACTACTGCTTTGTATGAGTGGGGGTAGGAGTCAGAAATTAAATCTTGTGACTTAAACTCCACACTCCCTGAAATGGAAATCGACCATCTTCCACAATAAATCAGCCTGTCCTATAAGAAAATCTTAAATTTCTCCTAATTCTATTGCTATAAGCAAGCTATGACTTGTCTATAGCACTCTTAGTTATTTCCGATCTTAAATACTTATTGAGAGTTCTTAGAAATGAATGGATTAGTCCAAAAATTTTCGAATCATCTATATTTATTCTTTTTTTGTATTCTTACTATTTTAATATTTCCTGAGTGAGAACAATTTTTATTCGACTAAAACTCGTCTGGACTTGTCTTTGATATGCTTGAACTGAAAGATATACCAGACGGACTTCAAACCTTCTATCCACACACTTTTCGGAAAATCATTCATTTTAATTTCCCCTTGGAACTATGCAACAATTTTATTTCATTTCAAGAACTAATATACTTTTCAAAAGAAAATAAATTGGCACGTTCTGATGTGGCCATCCACAGGTCTTCATTTAATATCATACCTAATGTTTATAAGGAAACTTTTAAGTATTTTCCACAAGATAGCTAAAGTGATTAAAATAGGAAATATAGAATATTTTTTTCTTATTCTTTAAATTTGCTAACGTTAAAATGCTTCCTAAATTTTAAATTTTATATAAATTGAAATGAATTAGTTGTAGGTATAGTATTTATATTGAAAGTGTTTTTAGAATTTTACAAATTTTCAAATATAACACGGATGAAAATATTCTTGAAATTTTAGAATTTGCGGGATGCGCCACATCCACAGCATCCATGGACCTCAGGCCACTGATATATATACACATATATCCTATAGCCTCACCATTTTAGGGTTCTCTTAATAACTGAATTTGTTAATGTTGAAGCACTCAAAGCTTCTGTGAAATAAATACATGTTATAATTTAATAAATATAAAACAATTTTTTTTTATTTTCTTGTTCAGAGTTTTATTTTGAATTTTGAGGCCATTATGTCTGATTTCACTAAAAATTCAAATCTAATATATATATATATATATATATATATATATATATATATATATATATATATATATATATATATATATATATATATACAGTTTCCGTCCGTGAAAAAAACAAATCTTTTCAGAAATGGCAACTTTCACGTCTAGAATGTGACCGAATTGCATTTACCAAATCGCGAAGCTCATGCAAAAAAATCATCTCTGAAGCAAAAAAATCATTCGACCAGAAGATAGCTGGCCGTCTCGCATCTTGCCCCAATGGAAAACGGGCCCTTTTCTCCTTATACAAGGCAATAAATAGAAATTTCGCGTCTCCCTCACTTCCGCCCCTCTTTCACCCAAATGGCTTAGTAGCCACGTCCCCCACTGAAAAATCTGAATCACTTGCCTCCTATTTCGCAACTAACTCCACTTTAGATGACAAAGGGCTTAACCCGCCCACTTATACCCTCCAAACCAACCTCATGGGCAAAATAATTTTCAGGCCCCAAATAATCATAAAAGCCATTAATAAATTAAATTCCAACTCCGCCGCTGGCCCGGATGACATCCCACCAATTCTCATTAAAAAATGCGCCCCTGAACTTGCCCCTATCTTATCCAAGCTATTCCAACTCTCTTACGAATCGGGCATATTCCCCAAAAGCTGGAAAATAGCCAGAGTCACACCTATTCCTAAAAAAGGAGACTCTTCACAAATCTCTAATTACAGACCTATCTCAATCACCTCTGTTCTTTCCAAAATAATGGAATTGGTTATAAACCAACACGTCCTTCATCATTTAGAAAATAATAAATTAATTCACGATAGGCAATATGGATTTAGAAAAAATCGTTCCACAGGCGACATCTTAACCTATGTCACCCACACCTTGAACAAAACTCTAGAGGCCGGAAAAGAAACCCTCGCTGTAGCCCTTGATATCACCAAAGCTTTTGACCAGGTTTGGCACAAAAATCTTCTTGCCAAACTGCCAGCCTTTGGATTCACACCAACACTTCGCAAATGGATAGAAAGCTTTCTGACAAACCGAAGTATAAAAGTTGTGGTGGATGGAATATCATCTGAATCGTTCTCCACAAACGCTGGTGTTCCCCAAGGCTCTGTAATCTCCTCCACACTCTTCCTAATTTATATAAATGACCTTATAGATCAAACGTCAAACCCCACTCATTGTTACGCCGACGATAGCACTCTACACGGCAAACCCTCACTCCCGAATAATCGAATCAATGTTGCTTCCTCAATTACTCTCGACCTAGACAAACTGAATAAATGGGGCTCTCAAAATTTAGTTAACTTTAATTCAAACAAGACTCAATGTTGTCTAATTTCTAGGCGCGAAAATAAAGATTTCTCTGATATTCACTTCAATTCGAATATCCTGAAAATGTGTGACAGCCTATCCATGTTAGGCGTCTCTGTAGCATCCGACCTGTCTTGGAATGAACACATCTCCTCTGTGGCGAAATCTGCAGCAAGGAAGATTGGCTTCTTATTGAGGTCCAAGCGATTTTACAAACCCCCACAACCTCTCATCATCTGCAAGGCCCAAATCCGCCCCTGTCTCGAATACGGCTCTCTTCTATGGAGAGGAGCCTCAAAATATTCTCTTGCTACCCTATATGCAATTCAGAAACGAGCCGTCAGGCTAATTAACGATTCTACCCTCACCGACTCCCTCGGCTCGCTGGCTCATCGAAGAAATGTCTCTGCCCTTCTCTTTTCTATAGATACTATCACGGCAGGTGCTCTGATGAGATAAAATCAATAATTTCCCGAAAGCATGCTTTGCACGTAGCACGCGTTTTGCCGACTCAACACTCTTTCGCGGTCAAATTAGAAAAGTGCCGGACCACTTCATTCGCCAATACATATATCCCCATGACTTCAAGGAACTGGAACTCTCTCCCAGGCTCCATCTTTCCCAGAACCTATAATCTTCAAACCTTCAAAACCGGGCTGCATAGACACCTACGTCTACACCCTCTCACTTAATCAACTTTCCCTTCTCTTCGGTAATGCAAGGGTCTTTCGAGACCCATAGAAGCTTCATCTTTACTGGTGCACCCCTTCTTGCATTCGATTGCATTAAAAAAAAAAAAAAAAAAAAAAAAGTGTGCCAATTTGAAAACTTCCCACCCCCTAGTATCGCTAAACTGGCAAATTATTTCAAAAATCGCTGAGACACGACAAAGTTGTATTCTAGGAGGAAGACTTGTGACGTATAAATTTGATCGCCCTCTTCACCCCTCTCCCCCAGAGCGACTCCCCCCAAAAAAATATTAAATGGGAAAGGGGGGTCGAGTGAGACATCATTTTGAAGGGCTTTTTATTCTCTGCGTTTTGATCTGCCATTTTTTTAAATTTGAGTGCACGTTGCCAAGTTAGGCGTCTTTGATTATTCCAAAATTGAATTTTTGTAATTATTTGTGTGATAGATTGAACTTATAAATTCTCATTAAAACTGGTTTTGACCGTGGTACGTTGTTTTAATAAATCAATTTTTACAGATAAAATAGCATCATACCTACTAGATTAACGTAAACCACAAACAAATTAGAACGCGTTTTATTCTTGAACATTTATTTTGCAAATGATAACAAAACAAAATTGAAAAAATAATAAAGTCAAAATTGAAATTGAAAATTGATTACTTTAGTTTTGGTGTTTTCAATTTTGACTTTATTGTTTTCAATTTTGTTTTGTTAATCATTTGCAAAATAAATGTTCAAGAATAAAAAACGCGTTCTAATTTGTTTGTGGTTTAAGTTAATCTAGTAGGTATGATGCTACTTAATATTTGTGTGTGTTGTGTAAGGTAGAGATTGTGGGGTTGGTGCAAGGTGAAACATCTTTAATAAAGATAAGAGTAAATAAATATTATATTTAATATTCAACCACTATGAGTTAAGGATTCCCGGTCACTTGCACCAACACCACAATCTCTACCTTACACAAATTCCTTTAATAGGTATTCCCAGAATCCTTTACAAATAAATTTCGAACATAGACATCCTATCTGAAATGTACGTGACTTTGGCCAGACAATTTGTTCAATATCCAGTTTCTCCCTTCCACGTACCTTTAAATTCAACCACACAATTCTTTCAACGCCCATTGGCTCACCCCCCCACTCGCCCTGTACTAAAATAATATCAATACAATGTAAAAAATTTATATTCAGTTTTTCTGTTAAACCTCCTGATGAAGGGTTCATAGCCCGAAATATGTATAGAGATAAATAAAAAAAATCTCCAAAATAATTTAAAAGATATTTTAATTTTTTTAATTTTATTTCCACTTTTGTGAAACACCACTATAATCCGTTAAATAATTCCTGTGTCAATTAATCATATCAATCAATCTATTAGAATATATAATTTTTTTTCAGTCTTATACTTTCTTTTAATTGAAAAGTTTTATCCAATGATATAATTAATATTAATATAATTTATATAAATACATAGATATATCCAATATCAATATAATTTTTATTATTAATATTATATATATACAAATTACAGAGAATTATCTTTTATCTAGGCTGTTCAGTACATTTTAAACAAATTTAAACCATTACAAATTTTGAATCCATGAATTTCATTGTTCTAAACATATATTACTATTGAAGAGCCTTATATATTCGAACGGAGAAATATATATGTAAGTGTTCACTCCTAAATTCAAAAAATTAATTAATAGCCCTAATGAAAACGTGTTAAGATAATTGTCTAAATTTAAATAAAAATGTAATAGATGAAATTTTTATATAATAAATTTAGTTAATAACTAAATATCATTTTTTTTTAAATATGGTCAAAATAAATAATATCTAGGTAGGTACAATCTATAAAAAAATATTTTTTAATTTGCTTTCGCAATGAGTTAAATGATTTCTTAGAGCTGATTTTTAATTAATAAAATATACCTATTTAATTAAAATACAGTTGAACAAAATTATATTGCAAACAAACTTTTGGCCGTCTCGAGACGCTGCCCGCCAGGTCCACCCGCCCGGAGGGCCAAGGTGAAGAGGGCGTGCCGGAGGCACACCTGACGCAGCTTGTATATATATATAGGGTCCGCCAAATAACTTTTTTTTTTAAATGCTATAAAAAAAACTACTGAATATTTTCTCAAATTTCTTTTTTTATTTGAAAGTACAATCCTTCCGGTTAATAATGGAAAATAATTTCATTCAAATGGCTGCCTCGGCTGGCCATGCAGTAGCCTACACGATCGGTCCAATTTTTAAGCACATTATCGATTGTGTGCAGCTGTATTTCACCAATGGCTTCACGAATATTGTCCTTTAAAGCGTCAATTGTCTCTGGCTTGTCGGCGTAACACTTATCTTTGACGGCACCCCACAAATAATAGTCCAACGGTGTCAAATCGCAGCTCCGAGGTGGCCAAACGACATCAGCTCTGCGGCTGATAATGCGATCTTCAAAAACAGGGCGCAAAACATCGAGTGTAGCTTCGGCTGTGTGGCACGTAGCGCCGTCCTGTTGAAACCAAATGTTGCCAATATCCTCCTCTTCAATTTTTGTGAACAAAAATTCGTTCAACATGGCCCGATAACGATCGCCATTGACTGTAACGGCCACTCCTTGCTCATTTTCGAAGAAAAATGGCCCAATTATGCCTCTGGACCAAAATCCGCACCAAACAGTGACTCGTTTTGGGTGCGTCGGCTTTTCAATGTATGCGTGCGGGTTTTCTGTGCCCCAAATGCGACAATTTTGCTTGTTTACATACCCGCCAAGATCAAAATGAGCTTCATCTGAAAAGATGATTTTTTTGGCAAAATCGGCATCTTCTGTAAGTCGATCGCAGGCCCAATTAGCGAAGCGAAAACGCATTGGATGGTCAGTTGGCTTCAACTCCTGAACCAATTGGACTTTGTATGGCGTCATACCAAGGTCTTTATGCAAAATTCGTCTCAATGATGTCTCCGAAATGTTCAATTGTTGAGAACGACGGTGAATTGATGTTGATGGCGCTTCACGCACACTTTCTGCCACAGCAGCAATATTCTCGGGTGTACGCACTGTTTTTGGCTTTTCACGCTTTGGTTTATCGATGAGGATGCCAGTTTCTTTCACTTTTTTCACAAGATAACGAACATACGGAGCTGACGGTGCTTCTCTTCTTCCAAAATCCGTACGCAATTTTCGCACACATTCTGCAACATTACCATGATTTTCAAAGTAATGTCGCAATATTTCCCAGCGTTGTTCAAGCGTATACACAACCATATTCGTTCAGCGGAAGGATAAAACTAATTATCTGTCAAATCAAACATGAGCTAAGTGTTACCATTCACGAAATAAGCACTAGTTGAAAAAAAAACGTTAGATGGCGGACCCTATATATATAAATTTTAGGTCGCGGTTCACCCCTCGGTTATATATATATATATATATATATATATATAAAATCAAAGAGGAAGTTGTTTTCTATTACGTCAACAAATATTTTTATTTCAAATATTGCTGTTTTGGGACTCGAAAATAGGTCAAAATGGCATTTTTCGTCGTTTATTATTATTATTATAACGACTATAAATGCAAACTTTATACGGAATATAGGTACTTTTCCTTTATTTTGGTGCACAATGAATAGAAAAATCATGAAATAAACTTTAGAACAAGGAAAAAAATTATAGAGTTGTGTTATCTAATGAATTCCAAAGTAATTCCAAAGACGATGTACACCTAATTCCAATCGTGGTTCATCCCTCGTATATAACGTATATTAATATTTATAATTTATTAGTTAGAGACTATAGTTTCGAAGATTTAACTTTCATTATCAGTCTTTTTGAATTTAAAATATTTTATCTCTTAATTCTCATGGGTTCAAATATCGAATTGGAAGTTTTCGTTGTTGTGAACTAATAGTTTGTTATGTGACCTACTCACTATTAAACAATACGAAAACATCCAATCAGGTATTTGAACCCATGAGAAATAACAGCTAAAATATTTTTAATTCAAAAAGATTGATAATGAAAGTTAAATCTTCGAAACTATAGTCTCTAACAAATAAATTATAAATATACATATTAATATTCGTTATATATATATATGTTGTGTGTGTTTATATTTGCATCAAGCAGAGGACAATCTCATTGATTTCTTCCTTAACAAAAATGTAAGCTTCAACAGCTACATATATCTAATACATTTTATACAAGCTTCTAGACTTTTAAAATTCAGACAAACAAAAATATAAATCATGCTTGTAAATGATTTTTATCGAGGGGTGAACCGCGACCTAATATCGTGTACACATACTTCCACTTCCACTTTCATTTCCAAGTAGAAGACAATGTATACATTTCTAATGAATTCCAAAATAATTCCAAAGACGATGTACAGCTAATTCCAATCGCGGTTTACACCTGGATTTTTATTCACGTTTCAGGTATTTTTAAACACGAATCAGCAAAAAAATTGAAAATTTTAAAGTGAATTCAATGGTTCGGCCCGCCCAGCGTACCGAGTAATAAGTAAGCGTTAACTTTATCAAAATTCCAGTGTAAATGGATCCTTGAACAAGGCGAATCTTTTCTCCGAGACGAAATAATAAAACGAGGCGGGGGTGGTTAAGGCAGAATGAAAATCTTTATCACATTGATCTTGTTGAAGGGCGGTGCGTGTCGACCCTTTCGAGGCGTCCCTTGTGTCTTCCTAAGCACACCCTCGAAACGTCCCATACGCCTAAATCCAAATGGAAACAGTTCACTTGCCGCTTTGACAATGCATTACACGACTTGCCGCTTGATTATACCAATTGCAAACTTTTTATAGTTTTACTTACTTTTATTTTGAAACCAATCTGAAGTTCTCTGGAGATTGAAGTTATGATGGAAGGCTGAGGGGAGAGGGAAGAAAAGGGGAATTAGATGAGGTTATAGTGGTCTTTCACAAGTAAAAATAAATTTTTTAAATATTTTTTAATTTTCTTTTTACTTGTGGAACACCACTATAACCTTTTTTTAAAAAAACTTCTGTGTTCAATATGTTTCACTATAAAACAACACCGCTTTCCTAAGTGGCAGTTGTATGTCGGTTGGTAAAGTGTTTTTAAACGTTGGCAAAGGGTAAAGCTTGGTATCTCACCTTGTGTGCCGGCGGGATGGCCAATCAGATGACGGGCACTTTCATCTGATTGGCCATCCCACTGGGCACAAGGTGAATTCTAAGATTTTACCCTTTGCCAACGTTTAAAAAGAGCTTTACCAAGCGACATAAAACTGGCCCTTAATGTTATTACTAATACTAAGATATGGCCGTATTTTATCTAGATGTAACTCCAAAATTGTAATTAGCTAAAAATCTGTAAAAATTCAGAAAGATAGCTAATATTATAAGGATAAAGTCTACAGTTTCAAATTTTTTGAACCATTACTTTGGCCGGAATAAAAAAATTGATCGTTCAATGCCAAAAACCCGTTGTTATTTAGATAGGAAACTTAATGGCTTTATAGCACCAGGTTAAAATTTAGAGAGAGACTTGAAACTTGGGGGATATTTTTTTTTATTTATTTCGAACCATATGAGCTTCATGTCAGCATAAATAATTCGAAAATACCCAAAATAAGGACCACCCTACTATATATATTTTGATGTTTTACTGCCCCCCCCCCCCCCTTCTGAAAACATTTGCGGCCATGCTTCCACCAAATTACAAAATGATTCATTTGTTTCTATAAAAATAAATAATTAAAGTTAAGGGAAATGAGTTTCAAACCGTAATGGCAGAGAATGAAATATATATAAGAAAAAAACAACAAAAAGAATCCCGTAATATTTTCTCGATTAAAAACACTCAAGGGCCATTCTAATTAAGCTGATGGCTTGTATATTTCCATCCCAGCTTTTTAGGACCCTCTTATTTAATCATAAACTTAAATCCATCGTTTAACTCGGTTTTTAACCGACTTCAAAAAAGGAGGAGGTTCTCTATTCGATTGAATTTTTTTTTTTTTTTTTTTTTTTTTTTTTTGTGCCTATGTTACCCTCATATCTCCGCCAATTGTCAACCGATTTTGAAAATTTTTTTTGCATTGGGTCCAGTCTAGCTTCCGATTGGTCCCATTTTTTTTTCGATTTTTTTTCATAGGTATTAGACCTTTTTTATTAGGTTTGTTTAGGTTTCTTTAGACCTAACCTCTTTGTTTATGAACCGATTTCGATGGTTCTTTTTTTATCCGAAAGGGGGTGTCTTAGGGATGGTGTCATATTAATTTGGTCGAGTTCTGATGATATAATCAATATTAATAACATCACTAAAAAAGAGAAAAATAAAAATTTTAAGAAAAAATAAAAACCGACTTCAAAAAATTAAGTGCAACAAATATAAAAATACACTAAAAGGTATAAAATAATTATTATCTTATTTAGTTACAACTAAACGACGAAATATTAACACGAAATTACTTTTTGAAGTTGGTGCCAAACATATACCTTTTATGAATCGCACTCGACGGATCTTACTTAGTACGTTTGGCGGATACGCTCGCTTATAGGTATAGTTTGTTTGGCACCGACTTTAAAAAGTAATTTCGTGTTAATATTTCGTCGTTTAGTTGTAACTAAATAAGATAATAATTATTTTATACCTTTTAGTGTATTTTTATATTTGTTGCACTTAATTTTTTGAAGTCGGTTTTTATTTTTTTCTTAAAAATTTTTATTATTCTTCGCTGCCGCTCTTCTTGAACCTTATTATCTTTTCTTTTAATACTAACTAAATAGAATAGATACATTTTAACTAGAAAACTGACAAAAAATAACACATTAAGGATAATAGACATTTTTATTATTTCACTGTATATTATTATTATTTAATTCTAAGGTAGGTAATTGTTTCGTGACAATACTAGCAAAAAGTTAATGCTAGAGTATATAGAACAGACAAAAGGATTCATAATTCATAAGCCCTAAACTTTTTGTTGTTTATGTACCACTACTAGCCAATCCAGTGCTCATTTGACAAATCTGGCAACATTATCCTTGTATATATTTTATCGTAGAAATGTCAGATAAAGTACATTATAAAGGTCGATTTATAAAATAAAAAGTTCTAACTAAGCGATTGAAAGCTGTTGCGATAAATGGCTGAAGCGAAATAACGTCAAAAAAATATTAAAGTTAACCCACTTTTTAGGGTAAATAAATGCGTTGTTGCCAGCTTGTTTTTAGTTTAAATTTTTCATTATTTATTAATTATTATCTCAGAAACTGTCTTGTAAATTATGAATTAAAATTATCTTAAAAAATGTATTAGTTATACTTATATATATTTATCTAGATTAATTTGTAACAACGCTTAGAGAATTTTCTAAAAAAAATTACGCTCTTGCCTACAATCGAATCGACAAACTCTTGAACTATGGGCATCAGCTCTAGCGATTACACCAATGCGACATTAGTATTTGTACCTTGATTTCTGTTACTAAAACTATATATTTTTGATTTGGACTTTGTGTCGAGATAATATTGTATTCATTTGAACTCGAATGAAAATGAAAAAACACCAATAGATTTTAAATTAAGAAACATTAAATATATATTAATTAACGAGGCAAATTTGAAATATAATTGTCAGCGCTGATTTTAAACTGATGGCTCCAATTAATTTGCATTAACCAGGCAAATTTGAAATATAATTCTAATTTGGACTCGAATTTTGAAATGAAAGACTCCAATTCATTTTAAATTAAGAAACATTAAATATATTGATCATTATTCCTCCCCCCCCCTCGCCACTCAAAAGTTAAAGAGGCGAAACTTTTAAGAGACGATGTATTTTCGGTAGTTTACCGGTATACATTTGGAGTGTTGTTTTTTTAAGATGAATACAAATTTTTGGACCGAAACGCTGCCCGCCAGGGCACCAGCCGGAGGGCCGAGCTTCGAGGGCGTGCCTAAGGCACGCCCTCGAAGCTCGTTGTTTAATGTTGGTTTATTTTTTAATAACAATGTTAAGAAGTGTTTTTTAATTATAATTAAATATGTATGTAAACTTTCCGATATTCCGTATAGTGCAATGTATAAGAGTCTGAATAACTATATCTTTTGGAATTTAATATCTCCGGAACTATATTGTTCATAGATTTCGTTTTGCCACCAATCGAATCTATCGTATTTAAATAATAATCTTAATGTGAAACCTACCAAGTATTTTTATCCAATAATTTAAAAAAATGTTTCACCAAGTACCAACACCAAAAAATCCTAAGTAAACCAATAATGTGAAACAACTATTTACTCGAGGGGTGAACCTTGATTGGATCTAGATGTACACCGTCTTTGAAATTATTTGGAATTACTTTGGAATTCAATAGATAATCTATTGTCGTACACGATTTTAGGCCGCGGTTCACCTCTCGTATTTACTTATTTATTGTGCCCGCAGGGGGGGGGGGAGAGGCAACCCCGAACAAAGAGAAAGAAAATGACAATATTGATTATAAATAAAAATACATTTAGCAATACATTTTAAGTTAGGATGTGGACAAAATATTTTTTTTTTTAACTTAATACTTAGTTACTTTTTAAAAATAAAAAATTAATCATATAGTTGAAAGTTCCGTCGATCTATTTCGACTTCATTAGGAACTTAGATTCTATTATTTTCAATATCATTATACTTACCTGGCGCAAGGATTACCATATTCATGAAGGTGGTTCCCTCATGGGGAGACCTGTCCATTGCACATAGGACGGGTTGACTTGAATAAAAACCATAAATTCAGAATAACCCTACGATTCGAGGACTGTCCCTCCTTCATGGTTTAAAAGGGTCAATGAAGGATCCTCTCTTTACTTATATTACCTAATATTATTTTTAATTGGAATAAAACTCGAAAATTTGTACACACAAGGACGGAGCCGAATTCAAACGTTGATAAAAAAATTATCTGTTTGATGCAAATAAACATACACACCTATATATCGAAGTGATATATATATATATATAATTTATTTGTTTGAGACTATAGTTTCCAGGCTTACCCTCATCATCAGTCTTCTTAATTATAAATATTAATTTTTTCATTAAAACAGCATAGAGTGGATATTGAAAAATGCTGTTTTAATGAAAAATAATATTTATAATTAAGAAGACTGATGATGAGGGCCAAGCCTTGGAAACTATAGTCTCAAACAAATAAATAATATATATATATACAGATATATCATTTCGATATATAGGTGTGTATGTTTATTTGCATCAAGCAAAAGACAACATCTTTGTTTCTCTTTGTGATTCAACAACTCTGCTACTCTCGGCAAAACTAAAACTTTTCAATTAATTCCAAAGACGATGTACACCTAATTCCAATCGCGGTTCACCCCTAGGCTCTTTTAAAGCATGTTATTTTGTCATTTTTATTATGAAAGATTTCTGATAAATTTTGATAAATGTTTTTCTCATAATTACAATTTTAGCATTTTTAAACTTTTCTTTTGAAAATGAACTCTTTAATGTGTCCAGTAAAATTAATGAATTTGTATGACAGCATGATCGATTTATGTAACCCAACATGATCAAGAATTCTAAATATTATGCTTGACCTCCTATATACCATAGGCGTTTGACACCTTCATTCTAAACTTTATTATTATTATTAAAAAAAAAAACTTAAGACAAAATTTAGAAATTTCAATGATTATTTTTAATTATAAAATCCTTGAAATCTAAATAAAAACTCTCCAAATAATGAAATATTTCTTTATATAAATACAATGTTAGATAAATTATATTTATAGTTAAGCTGAAAAAAACGAATTTATTTCATTATTTTCTGTAAAACAAAGTAATTTAATATTTGAAATATTATCTTATTTAAAAAGGAAATTTTATATAATTTTAATTCAATTAGTAAATTAAGCAAAATCTCAACTTACATATATAAAAAGCCTCCAATAAAATTAATTTATTACAAGTGTACCTATACCTAATTATTAATTGATTAATTATTTCAAGATGGCATGAAATGAAAGTTTTCAATACATTTTTGCGTGAAACAAGTGGACGACACGAAAAATTGAATATTTTTTATATGTAATTTTTGTATATTTTGTTTTATACTTTTCTTCTTATTGGACACTTGGTTTTCTCAAGATTCCAGATAAATAATCTTTTTTTTATATATAATTTCTTATAAACATGACTTTTTTTATTTGAGACACGGGATGTTATGTATATATATATATATATATATGTATGTGTATGTATGTATATGTATATATGTATGTATATGTGTATGTATATATATATATATATATATATATTATATATGTATATATATATATATATTTGGATTTATATATGTAAATATATATATGTATATATATATATATGTATGTGTGTATGTGTATGTATATGTATGTATATGTATATGTATGTATATGTATGTATGTATGTATATATATATATATATATGTATGTATATATATGTATGTATATATGTGTGTATGTATGTATGTATATGTATATATGGTGATGTGTATGTATGTGTACATATATATAATGTTTATTTTCATTACATATTCTTGGATTTATATTTAAAATATTGTATATACATATAATCTTGATGGTCTTTATATATTCTTTATATGTATTACACACTTGAATTTATATTTAAAAAAAAAATAAACTGCAACGGATCGTTGCTAAACTTTATCCAAATTCATTTGAAATATTAATATGTTCTTAGAGTAAAGTACTTTAAAATATAATTTTACTAAAACTTTATTTAACCTTTTTTGTGGGTCCCAAGGTACTTAATTAGGATATTAAATTTCATCAAAATTGGTTAAGTCATTTTCAAGATATTTAGAAAAAACTAAAAAAGTACTGAAATAAAGTACTAAATGTTTGTGGACCGATATGTACCAAAAACTAATCAGCGCTTCATTTTGTTAAAATACTGGTAGGTTTTCAATTTCAATTCATTCGGTGCAACGGTGTGGAAAAATTCGTGGACGAAAAAAACGATAACACACATCATCCATCCATCCATCCACACGCACTTCCAAAAAAAATGGCACTTTTTGGCCTCTCGGCGAGATCCCAGGTAATTTTTGGCAAAACCGTCACGTGCTAAAATTCAATCTCATTGAATACTTCAATTTGTGACCTTAATTGAGTCCATGGGTTCCGTAGTCTTTACCTGAGGACCTTTGAAGTCGCGCTTGCCGCGAGAGCGATTCCAATACTTTCTCCCATGCTTCGCATTGGATAAAATGTTAAAAAATTGTAAATATATAGTGCAAAAGGACTTTAGTCAGTCTAATAATAATAAATAAATAAATTAGTTCAGCGCGACAAGGGGTAATGGTGCGCCACTGGTGGGGGAACACTGGCCTGCTATGACGAAAGACAAACGTCATAATAAAACCTCTTTTGATTGGCTCCGACATTTTAAGAAGGCGTGGCGAATGATCAGGGGACATTTTTCTATAAATTCGTAGGTCAGGAAGAGTCCATTTTGCTCTCTCTCACAATTACTTCAATTGTAAACAACATACTACCGATTATACCAACGCAGGAAGAGTCCATTTTTAGTTCTTCACAATTGCTTCAATTGGAAACAACGCATACTAGTGCCAACGTCGCAACACATTCAGCTGCTACAGATTGTACTTCCCCTCCATTTAAGGTAGGACTTATTCATTTAAATTATTGAGCTAGTTCTACCATTACTATATTTGTTTATTAACATCAATTATTTATTACTTATCTTTTAAGACACACTTTCGGAATATTAACGCATAGTTTCTTTAATTATTTCTATTTAATAAACTAATAATATTCCTTTAGGATTACAATTCTTTTTGTTGATTTAACTAAATTTTTTCAATTTAAATCTTTTTAAGAAACCATTTTGAAATAATTATATTAGCCTAGTTAAATATAATTTATTATTTAATTTGTTTATATTTAATTATTTTGATTATTTATGTCCATTGATTAAATTAATAATTTGTTGTAGGGAAATAAGGACAATAGCTTATGCAAATATATTTTATTTTATGGCTAACATTTCGTCAACTTTGTTGACTTCCTCAGGGCTCAAATAAATTAACTTCTTTGTATATTTGTCATTTTATAAATATTCATTCTTAGCAAACCCATATATGCACTGATTGAAAATATTTCCTATTTAAATCTAAAAAAGGTAAGTTATTGTCCTTATTTCCCTACAACAAATTATTAATTTATATTTAATATTTAACATATCTTTTTTCGGATTAAGAACATTATTACAATATATTACAAATGATTAATTTATTAGAATTTATGAAACCGCATTTTCAAAAGAATAATGAATCGACTTGGTTATTAACGATGGAAAATGTCTTTGAGAATTAAAATAAAAATAGTAAACTCAACGGGATTTATCACCCATGCTAATTTAGCCATTTATTATTTTTCTCTTGAAATAAAATTAAGATTATTTAGCGACCAGTAGCGTAGCCAGAAAATTTTCATGGGGGGGTCAATCCACAAAGCAAAATATTTAGTGGGATTTTTTTTTTTATTAAAACAAATAATCAAGTTAAATTGTGTTTTTACTCGGAAAGTTTTGGGGTAGTTGTAATTTCTTCGGCCTTTTATGTTTTTGGGTGTGTTGAATCCGAATCTGAGGTTTGCTAACAAAATTTCTTGACGGAACATTGTCAAAAATGACAAAAAACGTAAAAAATCTCATTTTTGGCGGTTTTTTGCTTATAACTCGAAAACTATCAACTTTTGGTAAATAACCTTCCAATTCAAAATGCAAGTTCATAAAATTTCCTACAAATTTCATCATTTAGGTTTTTTGTTCGACCAACCATTCAGGTTCAAACGCTAGATGAAAATTAAAGTATTTTTTCTGTTTCTGCAAATCCCAAAAACTCGCACTTTTTTCGATTTTTTCCCGTTTTGACCATGAAGGAGCACCTTTTCGACAAAGTCCACTCTATACATTTTTAAACTAGATTAAACAAAGTTTCATCTTAATTGGATAATGGTAACCCGTGTCGCAATGTGGTTGAAGTTTTTGAAAAAAATGCAAAAAATCGTAGTTTTTCCTTCATAAAATGAAAACCACTTTTGATTTCTATCTCATTGTCTAGAAAATTTAATTGACTTGAACGTTTACTTGGACCATTTTTTTTGATAAAACTCTTAGATTTATAGATATCTAGCATTTTCCATGACAGGAGGATATGATCCGAATCTTCAAAAGTGTCATGGGTAATGCTGAATATCTATCTATGAATCTAAGAGTTTTATCAAAAAAGTGGTCCAAGTAAACGTTCAAGTCAACAAAATTTCCTAGAGAATGAGATAAAAATCAAGTTTCTAGGATGAGTGGTTTTCATTTTATAAAGGGAAAACTCCGATTTTTCGCAAAAATTTGCAGTTTTTCAAAACTTCAACCTCATTGCGGCACGGGTTATCATTATCCAAATTAAGATGAAAATTTATTTGGATTGTATCAAATTTAATCTAGTTTCAAAATGTAAAAAATGGTCTTTGTCGAAAACGTACTCTTTCATGGTCAAAATGGGAAAAAATCGAAAAAAGTGCGAGTTTTTAGGATTTGCGGAATTAGAAAAAATACGCCAATTTTCAACTAACGCTTGAGCCCGAAAGGTTGGTCGGAGAAAAAAACCTAAATAATGAAATTTGTAGGAAATTTTATTTATTACTAAGTTGAGCCTACCGAGTGTTAAAATGTTTTTACATTTTCCTCTAATTCATTAAAAACAATTATCTTAATTTATATATTTGTACTTATCTTTACTTGGTTTATTTTCTTACAGATGCAAAACATCTCTAAAAGCCGCTCAAGAGGGAGAGGTGTGGTAAAAAATCCTCTAAATCGCCCAGGCCTCCCATCAAATATACCGGAAAAGGTTGAACCTGTAAGAAATTTTCTAACATTCTTTTGGGTAAAATTTTAAATATATGTATAAATAATTATTTTATAAAAAGGTATATCAAATAGCTAGGTAAATCTGCCCCTGCGACGATTTCTATTATCACTTTGGGGATCGTTTTGGTATCAAATAAAAATAATTAATCCAAATTTTCAGCTCTTAATCTTTAGCAGTTTTCAAGTTATTTGAAAAAACCTATTTTTTCTATTATTTTTTTATTTTTTTCCAATACTAAAATTGAAAATTAACAAACGGCCATTTTTTTCCTGATACTTGCGAGTAAAAGGCATGAAACAACATTTTTGATATGATTCCCAGATGAAAAGCCGATTTTTAAGAAAATTAATGAAACTAAAATCATTTTTTTTGACCACGTTTTTGAAAAGTGTCCATTACCCAATTTTGTCAGAAAATGCCTTTTATACTCGTTTATATTCAAGAATTTTTTTCAATTTTTTTGTACTGCTGGAACATTATGAAAAAAATTAAAAACAAATTTTTTTTCTTTATTACCTTTCGTTCCACCACCTCAAAAAAATTGAAAAAATTCCTGAGTATAAACGAGTATAAAAGGTATTTTCAGTCAAAATAGGATGGATGGACACTTTTCAAAAAAATTATTTTAGTTTTATTTCTTCTCTTAAAAATCTGCTTTCCATCTGGGAATCATAACGAAAGTGTTGTTTCATGCCTTTTACTCCCAAGGATTGGGAAAAAAATTGCTATTTGTTAATTTTCAATTTTACTATTGAAAAAAAAAATCGAAAAAATAAGATTTTTTCAAATAACTCGAAAAACTGCTTAAGATTGAGAGTTGAAAATTGGTCTGAATTATTTTTATTTGGTAGGAAAACGATCCCCAAAGTGCTAATAGAAATCGCAGCGGGGGCAGATTGCCCATGTATATCCGGCTATAATACCCTTTAAAAAATAATTATTATAGGGAAAACGAAGGTCGTCATTTGGTGAATAGATATATTTTTACAATTGAACACATTTTTTTGTTTATTAAACTTCTATATAAACGACAAACAACTCCTCTATTAACCATCACAATGTGTATGGCAGTTCGCTAATAGTAGCTCGTAAACTACATTAAATAAAATAAAAACTAGAAATATAAAATTATGTATCGTCGCCTTGGAGTGTAAACCTGCTAAATCCATTTCTTATCATATATGACATATTAATACCATTCGAAAGAAAGAGTTGCAGCATCGTTCAAGTAAAACTGCTATACTTAAAATTACGATCGAAACTTGTAGAAAAAAAATGTGAAAAGTACTTTCTTTCCTAAACAACAATATTAAATTTTGCTTGTATTTTCTCTGTCCTGTAAAATTTCCTTGTTGTGAGTTAGCAGGTTTACACTCTAAGGCGACGATATTCATTTTACCCGAAATCAAAATCGTATTAAAATTTTATTCGAATGACTATTTTGAGACAAGTCGAATTTTTCTGTAGTAAATAAAAAAATATATATTTCTTGTCCTAATTGAATATTTATGTTCTAAATTCTAGATTTAAAATACTGTTTTTACTCTGTCCCATATGTTCCGTCACAATCTAAGCAATCAATTTTATAAATATAAATCAAAATAATTTAGTTTAAAGTATATATTATTTTGATCCATTGAAATTTATAAAATTGATAGCTTAGATTGTGATGGGACATATGGGACAGAGTAAAAACAGTAATTAAAATCTAGAATTTACGAACATGTAAGTATTCAATTAGGACAAGAAATTGCTATCTAGCCATTCATTCATTCATTCATTCAACTAGATACAATTTCGACTTTTCTAATCCCAAAATTCTAGATAAAACTTTAAAAATTACAATACTTTACCCATGCTTCGCATTGGATAAAGTAAAAATAATTAATTTTAAAAATAATCGGAATTTCAAACAAAAATTGAATTAACAAAAGGTCATCATAATATGAACTTAACAAACATTTTTAGGGAAAAGTATTTTTCCGTAAATATTTATATTTTTTATTTGCATTAAGGCAATTTCTTCACCAAGACAATTTGTTCTATATTCAAAATATTTAATTTCATTAGGGTTACTTTTCATTTATTAAAAAAAACAATTATTTTTTTCATTCTTTTATTAAAAGATTTAAATTAATTTTAATTATAACTTAAATTTATTACCTTTTTAATAAAATAAATTTTTGATTTCTTATTTATTAAATATTATCATATTACAAAATAAATTGATATTAAAAAAATAAAAAAAATTGGTATTCAATTAATTTAATAGGATCAATTTCATTGAACTTTATTTTTTTTCTTGAATATTTATTTACCGAAATTAAATATTATCATTATAACTAATATTTCAAATTTTATTGATTTTCTAATCTGAATTTTTGAAAATATTTTTTTCGAATAATAAATACAATGAAAGATTTTAAATCAATTTTCAAAAATAGTTCCAACTATTTTCAAAAAAAAAAGATCCTCAAAACTTTAGTTTTACATAAATATTGTTGTTTAAATTATTATTTTTTTTTAATCTTTTATGATCCTAGAAATTGAATGTAATAAATAAATTAAGTGAACATTTGTTTAATTATAAAATATTTAATAAAACTTAGGTGGGCGGTTAATTGTGCCGCTGAGTGTTAGTAGTATAATTAGATAAATGAAATTTACTAGATAAATATAAGTACAAATATATAACTATTGTAGTAAATTATTTTTTTATTTTATTTTCGTTTCGCCTCACCTAAATATAAATACTCAGCCATGGGTTTAATTAGGTTAGACTCTTTATTTAAAATAAGAAATTAAAAGATATTTCGTGACAGAATTAAAATACAGGAATTAGGAGGACCTCCTGATGAAGGGTTCATAGCCCGAAATATGTATAGAGATAAATAAAAAAATCTCCAAAATAATTTAAAATATTTTTTTAATTTTTTAATTTTATTTCCACTTTGTGAAACACCACTATAATCCGTTAAATAATTCCTATGTTTAATATGTTTCACTACAAACCAACACCGCTTTCCTTAAACTTTAAGAATTAAAATAAATGAAATTGATTTTATTTATTTATTTTATATGTTCTCTAACTTTTTCTCTTATTTGTTATTTATTTTTTTATTTCCTCTAGAATACTCAAATGTTGGCTTCTCAGAGACCGAATCCTAATGATGATGCCGCAAACTTGAAAAGAACACACAAGACGGTAATATTTTTATCATTTTATTTAAACATTTTTTTTTGTTTCCATTTGCAACAATTATGTTTATACATCGACATTTTAATACTTGACCGTGTCTTCTTCGCCAGGACTTAAATTAGTTCCTTCTATAAATTACATAAAATTCGTTGCTTGATAAGCTTTTGTTTATCGGTTTGATAAACAAGAGAATTGGCTTCATCCATGGGGAAATTAAAAAATAGTATTTTACCACATTTTGGCTGCTGAACGAACCCGCTTTTAACTGATTATAGATGTAGAACAAGGAGATAAGGAGGAAAATCTAAGCTTGAAAAACAGGAGGGGGCTTTCTGCAATTAGGACATGGATTTCCCCTCCAGCCGCCATGATACTCGGGTCAGAAGAATCTCTGAATACATGTTAATAGTACCCATTTTTCTCCCTGATGTAGAACGAATCAACCAAGACTAGTAAGAAAAAATTTTCGGGGGAGGAGTTCTAACCCCCCCCCCCCTACTGACTACAACCTTGGGGTCAACTCTGTCTCTCAATGATCTGTTAAAAATCGACATTGCTGATCGTAAATAGTGAAATGATCTTGATATAATAATCAGCTTTAACAGATTTTGACAGAGTTATCTCTCTCGATCGTATTTATTATCACTTGAAAAAATGACTTCAATAATTAAACTTCTATAAATTAAAAAAATTTAAACTTATTGTTCAATTTCTCCATGGATTCGCCAGTATTTTTATTATTTTATTTATTTCCTTTCTCAATTAAAATTCTCAAAATAACATTCCTCACTCTCAATTAATCTCTTTCTCTGGAAGAGGATTTGTAAGAGAATGATGATATGTTTATTGGGCAAAAGATTTCATATATTTTTTAAAACAAACTTTTACCGAAGTCTTGAGGAACACATGATTAAATAAATATTGGGAAGTTGATGTAAGAAATAGATTAAATTAAATTTAAAAAAAACAATTATTTTATAATCAATTATAATTCTTCTCATTTTATGTTTTAGGCCAATGATGAATACATTTATTGTAAGACCAAACCGGATGAAATTGCAACTAAACAAGGTTTTAAGACATTAATTTAATTAAACCAGTGGTTCTAATCTTTGCATAATTACATCCCTCCTTTTTTCCTTATTGAATTCACCCCCCCCCCCCACTAAAAACACTCCTAAATAAGACAAATATAAATTTATGAAGGGGTTAAAATAAGAGACCTGCAGCTTTTATTTATTTTTTTATTTATGAATTCCCACTAACGTTTCGGCTATTGGTTGTAGCCATCTTCAGAGCGGGAATTTGTCAATATTTATATAAAAAAAATTTTGGATACACCAGTCATCAGATAAAATGTCCGTTTTAATGTCATGTATTTTTGTAGCTCCATATCTCAATAAATATTTATTCTACTGTGTCGTGGTATATACTGAACGATAGAGAATTTTGTACTCTATACATTGATGCTGTTCATTTTTTTCCAAATTTTAATTTTTTTGCCTCTTTTCAGGTTATTACTATATGATGTCGTTAAGCGATTTTCGGCCAATTTTTCTCTACGAATTCAAATTGAACCAAACCGCTGCCGAAACAGCCCGAAGAATTAACCAGGCATTTGGCAATGTTAGTGTTAATGAACGCACTGTTCGACGTTGGTTTGCGAAATTTCGTTCCGGAGATTTTAGCCTCGAAGATGAGGTTTGGTTAAATTTGAATTCGTAGAGAAAAATTGGCCGAAAATCGCTTAACGACATCATATAGTAATAACCTGAAAAGAGGCAAAAAATTAAAATTTGGAAAAAAATGAACAGCATCAATGTATAGAGTACAAAATTCTCTATCGATCAGTATATACCACGACACAGTAGAATAAATATTTATTGAGATATGGAGCTACAAAAACACATGACATTAAAACGGACAAAACTTTTGAAACAACCTAATATATACAAGAAATATACATATGATATATACAAAACTATATACAGGGTGTTTGCCAAAAGGCCAAAAGATGTAAGACTATTATTGTCTTAAAAGTATTAGAACTTTTGGCTTTTTGGCAAACACCCTGTATATAGTTTTGTATATAATCATATGTATATTTCTTGTATATATATATATATATTAGTTTTATCTGATGACTGGTGTATCCAAAAATTTTTTTATATAAATATTGACAAATTCCCGCTATGAAGATGGCTACAACCATAGCCGAAACGTTAAGGGAGTTCATAAATAAAAGCTGCACGTCTCTTATTTTAACCCCTTCATAAATTAATACAACTACAGCTATAACGAATTCCTAAAATAAAGAAAAATATAAAGATACAACTTAAAAGTGTAGGCGTAATATTTTTACTATCAAACCGCATTCTTTTGTTCGCGTGTTTTTGTTTTTTATTTTATTCCTAGCAATAAATATTTTTTTTTCGGCTTCTGTTAATTCTTTCTTCCCCCCACTTCCGCTAAATTCCGCCCACAGGTTTAGAACTGCTACTTTAAACATTTTCTAAAATTTCTTCTTAACTAGAAATAATTATATTTAATTTAACAGGTTCAACGGGAGAGACTGTCGCACTGCAAGCTAATTATTTTAAACTTGAGACCCATACTACGTGGTGCCTCTTTCAATATCATGTAGATTTCGAGCCGGAAGAAGATCGGACAAATATTAGAAAAGATCTACTCCGAATTCACAAACTCAGTCTAGGAGGGCACATATTTGATGGAACTATCGCTCTTCACCAGTCATCGTTTACATCCAGATGTATGTATAAAATTTCAACATCTTTTATAATTTTCTTCTAACTAATATAATTTGAATTTTTGTTTTCCTAATTTCAGCCACTTGTTGTGTTCAGTAACAGACAATCTGACAAAGCCAATATTAAAATAAACATTCGTTTAGTTGGTAATCTCGCTGCTGGCGATTATCACTATATTCAATTGTTTAATATTTTGATGAGACAAAGTTTAACATCTTTAGACCTCCAGCTTGTAGGGCGAAATTTTTTCGACCCTAATTGCAAGGTAACAAGAATAATAAAAAAATAAAAAAATAAAAAGGCAGTCATGGGGACTCACAAAGAGAAACAACTCTGCTACTCTCGGCAAAATAAAAACTTTTCAATTAAGTCAATGGGACTGCCGACAGAAGTGGAAAACTTGAAAAATATGAAATAACAGTGTTTTTTTTTTGGTTTTTTCTAATTTACAAATTATGAAATTTTAATTTTTAATACTATACTTAATTTGAAAATTCAAAAAAAAACTGTTATTTCATAGTTTTAAGTTTTCCTCTCTGTCGGCAGTCCCCATGACTGCCTTTTTAATTTTTGATTGAAACCGAGGGGTGAACCGCTACCTAAAATCATATACACTTACTTTCATTTCCAAGTATAAGACAATAGATGACAATAGATTATCTAATGAATTCCAAAATAATTCCAAAGACGATGTACACCTAATTCCAATCGCGGTTCACCCCTCGATTGCAACTATTTCTTTTTCTCACTCCGGATTTTGATTTTGAAAGAGTTTTATCAGATACTATACGGGATATATGAAAGTTTACATCCATATTTAATTATAATTAAGAAACTTCTTACCATTGTTATAAAAAACTAAACCAACATTCAACAATAACTAATACATTTTTAAGAAAGTTTTAATTCATAGTTACAACACAGTTTCTGAGATAATAATGAATAAATAATGAAAAATTTACACCAAAAACAAGCTGGCAACAACGCATTTATTTAACCTAAAAAGTGTGTTAATTTTAGTACTTTTTTGACGTTTTTTCGCTTCAGCCATTGTCGCAACAGCTTTCAATCGCTTATTAAGAACTTTTTGTTTTATAAATCTCCCTTTATAATGTATTTTATCTGAAATTTCTATAATAAAATAAATACTAGCTCGGACAGTGTTTACAGATTTGTCAAACGATCACGGGATTGGCTAGTAGTGGTACATAAACAGCAGTTTTGGGGCTTATGCATTATGAATCATTATTGTCTGTTCTATATACTCTAGCATTAATTTTGCTAGTATTGTCGCGAAACAACTACCTTAAATTTAAAAACTAAAAGAAAAAAAGACCATTTTAAATTTTAGATCTTGGTAGATATCTAGGTTTGCATTATATGAATGCTTCCCTTGCCAATTCGATTAACTCCACTTTCTGAATTTTTTTAAAATTTTAATGTCAAAGTATTTATGTGACTCCTAACTCTATATGCTCAAAACAAATTTCTCTAATAATAAGTATTAACACTACTAAATAAGATAAAAAAATCGCCAGGTCAGTTGTTACACACACTCCTTAGCAGATTCCGATTTCCATGGCCACCGCCCTGCTGTCTTAAGCAAGCGTGACGGTCACGCTCGGTGCTTTTTCCCCATCCCAAAAGTGCCCAACGTCCCTAAAGAAGTTTTCACTTCAATAATATTTTTACACATAACGCCAGATTTTAGTTGATTAAAATATATTTTATAGTTTTTCAAAATAGATATAAGATTTTTAACAAAATATTTAAGATTTTAAATATTTTCGATTGTTTTCTAATTTTAAAACAGTTGAATTTTTTGAGTTGGAAGATTAAAATTGATTTACAATTTTTTTTTTTTTAGACTGTAGTCCCTCAGCATAAATTAGAATTGTGGCCAGGGTATGTTACCTCGATCAGACAACATGAACACTCGATTATGATGTGTTGTGAGGTCACCCATAAAGTGATGAGACAAGAAACGGTTCATGATCTTTTGATTGAGACCACCAGACGATGCCAAGCCCGAATTAAAAACGGAGAACAAAACGTCGACTTCAAGGTATCATGATGAAATAAAACTTGAAATGGTTTATCTTATTTAATAAAATTGTAAATATTAATTTTTTAGAAAGTATTTAAGAACGCTATAATGTGCGCCGTAGTTCTAACGGATTATAATAACAGAACATATAGAATTGATGATGTGGATTTTTCGGTTAATCCTCTATCCACATTTAGTCTGAAATCGGGAGAAAAGATTTCGTATAGCCAGTACTATCGTAATGTAAGCTAGTTTTGAATTTATATTTTCATTTTAAAACTTAAGTTTCTAATTCATTTTTTCAAACTGCTTTATATTAAAATGAAATAATTTAGAATATTGAAAAATAAATGATAATGGTACTTTTTATTTATTCTCTAGAAATACGATATTACATTACGTAATAATGATCAACCTATGCTGGTTTCAAGAGCGAAACCTAGAGAACGTCGTGCTGGCTTAGCTGAGTTGGTCTATCTCCCACCTGAATTGTGTCGAATGACCGGGCTAACTGACCAGATGACAATGAATTTTCAATTGATGAAGAGCTTGGCCGATCATACCCGGATTGGACCGACCGAAAGAGTGAACAAATTACTCAAATTTAATCGACAATTGAACGATTCGGAATCGGTTTGTTATAATAAATCTTTATAAACTCATGAATGTTTTATGTTTAAAGTTTGCGCCTAATTAACTACATGCAGTGGCGTAGTCCCCGGGGGAAGTCAGAATCCCTCCCAAGCGCAGGGCTCATGGGATGAGTAACGGCAACGAGAAACCGTTTCTTATGGCAAACTAACCAAAATTAAATATATTTCATATGTTGAATCAAGAATTATGTTCTTTTTTAATTTCAAGTACCTTTTTAGTGCAGTTAAATTGTTCTCTAAAGTTTTTAGGAAGTGTTGATTTCTTGATCCTATATGTTTTTTCGTGTGCTGAATCCGAATCTGAGTTTTGCTAGCAAAATGTCTTGACGAAACATCAAAAATGCAAAAAAAGGTTAAAATCTCATTTTTGAAGGTTTTTTGCTTATAACTCGAAAACTATCAACTTTTCGTAAATATCCTTCCTTTTCAAAATGAAAGTTCATAAAATTTCCTACTAATTTCATCATTTAGGTTTTTTTTCCGATCAACCTTTTGGGCTCAAGCACTAGTTGAAAATTAACCTATTTTTTCTTTTTTCCGGAAATCCCAAAAACTCACTTTTTTCGATTTTTTTCCATTTTGACCATGAAAGAGAACGTTTTCGACAAAAACAAAGTTTCATCTTAATTGGATAATGACAGGATATGATCCGAATCCTCAAAAGTGTCATGGAAAATGCTGGATATCTATAAATCTAAAAGTTTTATCAAAAAAGTGGTCCAAGTAAAAGGTTCAAGTCAACAAAATTTCCTAGAGAATGACACAGAAATAAATGAGTGGTTTTCATTTAAAACTGCTCACTCATTTTGAATAGGAAGATTATTTACGAAAAGTTATAGTTTTCGAGTTATAAGCAAAAAACCGCCAAAAATGAGATTTTTTACCTTTTTTTTTTGTCATTTTTGAGAATGTTCCGTCACGAAATTTTGTTAGCAATCCTCAGATTCGGATTCAGCACACCAAAAAAACATAGAGTATCGAAGAAATAACAACTACCCCAAAACTTTCCGGGTAAAAACACAATTTAATTGGACTATTTGTTTTAATTAAAAAAAAAACACTAAATATTTTGCTTTGTGGATTAACCCCCCCCCCCCCATGAAAATTTTCTGGTTACGTCACTGGTTACATGACCCACGTTAATTAGTTCCAAAAGTTCTCATTTAAGCAAATTTATTATAATAAAAGTAATAAAAGGGCTGACTATTGGAAAATAAATTAATCACGATAGTGGTGACAGCTATTCAAGATACATTATAGAATTAAGTAGCATGAATCCCCCCCCCCCCCCCCGCCATTTTCTGGTCACCCAGACAGAAGGGAATATTGCAGCAATGTTTCGAACCTTTCACAAACAATATTGGCAATATTGCAGAAAAATTGCAGTGGCAATATTCCTGTAATGTTCCTGCAACATTGGCAATGTTACTGCATTATAAAAGGAGCGGACATAGGAATGTTCCTGCAAGGTTTAATATTGCAATGTAATATTGCTGCAATATTCCCTTCTGTCTGGGCACATATCAGTTTACAACAACTTTTATCTACTCTCTCATAAAAATATGTTATTTACTGGAGGTCGATGCTGATTTTCGTCAATTAGTGAAGGGATAGAGTCGAGGCCGGAGCCAATGAAAGAACTTACCCGTTTATGATTCTATCAACTCATTTAATCTTTAACATTCTTCTGTAACACCACATTTCGAATTACTAAACAAAAGATTAAACTTAATGAAGTCTAATAATTAAGCCAAACTATATTTTTTCTTGTACTTCAGATAATGATTGTCTTTTTTTTTAGATAAGGCAAAATTTGGAACAATGGAACATCCGCCTAGCAAAATCGCTAGTTGAATTCAGTGGGAGGGAATTAGCTGCCGAACGTGTTTATATGTTCAATAGACATGAAATAATTCCAGCTCAGGCCTGTGACTGGACCAGAGAATTAAAAAGTACTCAATACAATTATTGATTTAAAAGTTTATAATAGGAAAATAAGGACAAGTTTTTGTGTGTGACTTTTATTTATATGGCTGATAAATAAAAAAGTCACACATAAAAACTTGTCCTTATTTTCCTATTATAAACTTTCAAATTAATACAAATTATGGACGGAAATGATAATAACAATTATTATAATAATTGATAAAATAAATTTTTCCATTTCAGATATGCCTATGTTACATTCAGCCCGGATTTCCAAATGGGCTATAATTTTTCCCAGTTCTTACAAAAGAGAAACGTTTAATTTCGTGGGTTCTCTTTTAAAATCGGCTGCCGCAATGAAATTCAACATTCCGGATCCACACATGTATGTAGTATACAATTTATTAAATTGATTCGGGACTGTTTATCATTTTATAAGTATAAGAAAATTCTCAAATTTTTACCATCGAATCATTGATGTATTAAATATTTATTCCCGAAATTTGAAGTTGATCGTCTGTCCCAATACCGAAAAATAAATGATTGAAAATTGTCCTTTTAACATGTAAGTAAATGGATCGAGCTTTTAAAAGGGCTATAAATTCTATACAAATTATACCATTTTCAACAAATTTATACTGATCAATAATTCAACTTTTATGAATCGAATGATACATTTTTCAATAGGTTTGACAGTCTACTTAATTAGTTATTCATAAATGTAAAAATTAAAAATTATTTGCAGCTAATAGAATATAACAAAAGCACTAGTGTAGAATTCCAACTCTATTTCTTGAAAGCGTTTTTGATTTAAATAAATGTTTTTATAATGAGAAAAAATTATCTCAATATTCTTTTTATTAATATTATCAAAACAAAGATTTTTATTCGAAATTAACCTCATTATTAACAATTTTTTTTTATTAAAAAATTTAGTAGTCAGACGTTGTCACTCTGCAGAAATACAAAAGATTTTTTCGCAGATCAACCAGATTGATGAACTCCCTTAAATTATTTTTGGAATATTTTTTTTTTTTAATTTTAATTAAAAACCACAATACCGTATCAGCCATTTGAGGGACCTGAGCCTTAAATTAATTTTTGGTGCCACTGAAAAAAAAATATAGGGGGGGGGGGGGGGCAAAGGCTGATAAACAGTGCATTATAGATTATATATAATTACTTATAGACATAGTTCTGCGAATTAACTTGAGGGAGGTGGGAACTGATTTTCTGGAAATTAAATATTCTACTTAATAGGGTGCTCCTTATTTTGGATATTTTCGAATATTTTCACTGACAGGGGCTCATATGGTTCAGAAATAAATAAAAAAAATACTCCCTAAGTTTCAAGTCTTATCTCAATTTTAACCTGTGGCCCAAAGCGATGCAAGTTAAATAACATGGGGTTTTTGGCATTGAAAAATCAATTTTTTTATTCCGGCCAAAGTATGGTTCAAAAAATTTGAAACTCTAGAATTTATTCTTATAATAGGAGATATCCCTCAGAATTTTTAGCAGATTTTTAGCTATTACAATTTTTGAGTTACATCTAGATTAAATACTGCTATATCTTAGTATTAGTAAGTTATAGACTCCAAAATTATAATAGCTAAAAATCTGTAAAAATTCTGAGTGATAGCTATTATTTATTATAAGGATAAAGTCTAGAGAGTTTCAAATTTTTTGAACTATTACTTTGGCCGGAATAAAAAATTGATCGTTCAATGACTAAAACCCCATGTTATTTAGATGGAAAACTTAATCGCTGTGTAGGTAGCACTAGGTTAAAATTGAGATAGAGACTTGAAACATATTGGATATTTTTATTTATTTCTAACCATATGAGCCCCTGTCAGTATAAATATTCGAAAATATCACAAATAAGGAGCAGCTTACTACTTAATGTATAAATCTAAAAATTATTTATCTTTAGATTTTTTCAACCAGCTGATGATACGCAGTTTTTTTTTGTTTTTTTTTAAGTGTTTATTAGCCAAAAAGATTTATATACATTTTTTTACAATAATATCCCTAACACTCCGGGATATGGAATATTATTTTTAAGTTTAATCTACATTACATACAATGTATTCGTAGTTATGAATTAATATATTATTTACTTATTTACATACATTTTCGGCTTTTTATCCTTCTTAAATTAAGGGCTAGGAATATAACATTTTATTTTTGTTTTACAAGGAAATGGCTTTAGGAAAAAAACCTTGTTGATGATACGCAGTGAGTCCCTAAACAATTTCCTAATAAGAATTTATTTTGAAAATTAAAAAACTCTTCAAATTTATGGTTTATTCTTCTCTAAATAAATACCTAAATATATTTTTATTAATTGAATAATTCTTTAGAATTAAAGGTTTGTGTATTAATCTTATTTTATTATTTTAGACGTAAAGAAATTCCAAATGATTTATCAGCGACTTACTCGACTACCATTGAATCTGTTTTATCCCAAATTGTAGCAAATTTCGTGATAGTAGTAGTCCCCAATGCACGAGCGGATAGATACAGAGCTATCAAAAAAAGTGTTGTGTAGACCGTTCTGGTAATTATTATCCTCTTACATATTCTACTTACTAATAAACTAATGATTACACTGTTCGACAAAAAAATTTTCCCCCTAAACCTAACAATAGATTCCAGTATAGCTTTATACGCTTATTCTCGTGCAATTTCCCGATTTTTTACAACACGTCAGAGTTTTGAGATATTTCCGGTCAAAACGACGAAAAATGCCATTTTGACCTATTTCCGAGTCCCATTAGATATTAAACACCAAAATTTGAAAGCAAATTATTTTGTTGACGTAATAGAAGGCAGCTCCCTCTTTGATTTTCAAATTACTTCTTGTTTTTGGCTCAATTAGAACTCGAGTTATAACTAAAAAACTAAAACTACGTCATAAAGGACAATTAACATAGATAAAAACATTAAGGTCTTAGTTTTTTAGCTATAACTCGAGTTCTAATTAAGCTAAAAACAAGTGGTAATTTGAAAATCAAAGAGGAAGCTGTTTTCTATTACGGGAACAAAATATTTTTGATTTCAAACATTGCTGTTTAATATTTAATGGGACTCGAAAATAGGTCAAAATGGCATTTTTCGTCATTTTTCGACATATATCAAAACTTTGACGTGTTGTAAAAAATCGGGAAATTGCATGATAATCAGCGTATAAAACTCTACTGGAATCCATTGTTAAGTTTAGGGGGGACAAATTTTTGTTTAATTTTTGTCGAGCAAGTGTTATTTAACTTTAGATTTTAATGAAATGAATTTTTCTGCTGAATCCTCACAGAATAGACATTTTTGATCAAATATTCTCATCAGGATGCACACTAATTCCAATCTTATAAACGATCATTTAAAGACCACCCCAGAATAAGATTTAAAAACGTGCATTCTGATGAAAATGTATTCTAGATTGTTTCAGCAGTAACTTTTCTCATTTGACATACAATTCTACCATCGAAGGTAGTTGTTTCACCATATGGGTTTTCTTAGGATTTGAAATTTTTGAAATTTAGATAGATTATTATTTAAATACTTCTGCATCGATTGGTGGCAAAACGAAATTTATGAACAATATAGTTTTGGAGATATTAAATTCCAAAGATAGAGTTTTTCAGACTCTTATACGGGATATCGGAAAGTTTACATACATATATAATTATAATTAAGAAACTCTTCTTACCATTGTTCTAAAAAACTAAACCAACATTAAACAATAACTAATACATTTTTTAAGAAAATTCTAATTCATAGTTACAACACAGTTTCTGAGATAATAATGAATAAATAATGAAAAATTTACACTAAAAACAAGCTGGCAACAACGCATGTATTTAACCTAAAAAATGTGTTAACTTTAGTACTTTTTTGACGTTTTTTCGCTTCAGTCATAGTCGCAACAGCTTCCAATCTCTTATTAAGGAACTTTTTTGTTTTATAAATTGACCTTTAAGTTCTGTCATTTCTATGATAAAAATATTCAAGTTCGGACAATGTTGCCAGATTTGTCAAATGAGCACGGGATTGGCTAGTAGTGGTACATAAACTTCAAAAAGTTTTGGGCTTATGAATTATGAATCCTTATTGTCTGTTCTATATAGAGTACTCTAGCATTAACTTTTTGCTAGTATTGTCGCAAAACAACTACCTTAAAAGATAAACACTCTCAATATATTCAAATAATTATAAAAAGAGATCAAGTAATTATAAACAAGTGATTATGTTTATTTGATTGGGATTTTTGAAATTTTTTTTTCAGTTGCCAGCCAGGTAATATTGGCAAAGAGTTTACAATCGAAAAATATCATGCCTATTGCAACTAAAGTTGCTATTCAATTAAATTGTAAAATTGGAGGAGCTCCTTGGTCTATTGACATTCCGGCCCAAGTAAGTACATTCAGTTTCTCTATAAATACATTTCATAAAAATAAATGTAAAGGAAACAGATATTTGGTTAGAACTGCTCGACAGTTCCTGCCCACCCCCGACTGCTGAGCATTTCTTACGAAATATCTGTTCGCTTGTTTTATGTGAAAACAGTAGTCGACTGCCGACCGGTTGGCAGTCGCAGCGAAATAGCACCTTAAGGGCTAGACGCCTAGTGAATAACGTAACAAACATTTTGTAAATAACAACCTAGGGCTCTTGTTGACTCGTTTTCTATGTTTGGTCACTCCAACGTATTATAATAAATTTGTGGTTCAAAGTGCTCTAGTAAAATAATTTTTAATTAGTTATTTTTCTAGATTATTTTTGTGGCCCTAGAGTGGCCTGACATATTTAAATCAAAGCCCACAGCGTGCGCAGGCCAAGTTCGAGCATTGGCTTGGCTATACACGCTGTAAGCAATTTACACTAACCATTTCGAGCCAATTGCAGCCAAATCTAAGTTTGCGACCTCGAAAGTCTGGAGGGGAACTTTTGGCGACCGAAAAACTTCGAAATTTTCGGATTTTTTCCAGTTTTTCGCTTATAACTCGAAAACAGTTCATATTTTATAAATAACCGTTCTATAGTAAATTAAAGAGGACAAATTTTCGCGTTGATTAAAAAAAAGAAATGCAAAATTGGTCCAGTTGTTCGATTTTTAATGGGGATCCAAAAAACAGCCCCAGGATCACTTTTGATATCCCTAAAACTCGCACTTTTTTCGATTTTTTTCCCATTTTGACCATGAAGGAGAACTTTTTCAACAAAGAAGACTATACATTTTAAAACTAGATTAAATTTGCTACAATTTAAATAGAGTTTCATATTAATTGGATAATGGTAACCCGAGCCGCAATGAGGTTGAAATTTTGAAAAAATGCAATTTTTTGCAAAAAAATCTCAGTTTTTCCTTCATAAAATGAAAACCACTCATCCTACAAACTTGATTTCTATCTCATTCTCTAGAAAATTTTGTTTACTTGAACGTTTACTTGGACCACTTTTTTTGTTAAAACTCTTTGATTTATACATATCCTACATTTTCCGGACAGGATATGATCCGAATCCTCAAAAGCGTCATGGAAACTGCTGGATATCTATAAATCTAAGAGTATTATCAAAAAACTAGTCCAAGTAAACGTTCAAGTCAATAAGATTTCCTACAGAATAAGGTAGGTGATTGGTTAAGATAAAAAAAAATAAAAAAAAAAAAAAGAATGAGGTAGGAATCAAGTTCCTAGGATCAGTAATTTTCATTTTATGAACGAAAAACTGCCATTTTTCGCAAAAAATTGTAGTTTTTCAACAAAAATTTAGGTTGAGCAGTCGCCACACCTCGCTGGTGCGCCACTGCGTCTGCCCCCCTAGGAAAATTCCTTAACTAAGCCAATGCCTCTTGGTCCAATTCATCTCATAATCTAGAATTTCAACATCTTCAAAATCGAAACTATGTTTGTTGTCTATTTATATAAATTAAATTATTTGAGTGTATTTTTAATAAATGTGTGCATTAATATAATATATTGTTATAGGACCTGATGGTCGTTGGATTTGATGTCTGTCATGACACCAATCAACGAGGAAGATCTTGCGGAGCCCTTGTGGCTTCGCTTGATCGACAATGTACAAGATATTTCTCGGCCGTATCACATCATACAACTGGAGAAGAACTCAGCAACGACCTTGCATTTAATATGGCCCGTTAGTTTTGTTTATTTTTATAATTATTATATTTGCAAGAGTTAATTTAGAATTTAGATTAATCCTCATGTTGTAATTTGTTACAGGAGCTATAAGGAAATACGAAGAAATAAATCACTCAATGCCCGGAAGAGTAATTATTTACAGAGATGGTGTTGGGGAAGGGCAAATCCCCTATGTCTTTGAACACGAAGTGGAATTGCTGAAAAGCAAATTGAAAGAATTTTATGGGGGAAAAGAACTATTTAAATTGGCGTTTATTATAGTAACAAAACGTATTAATACAAGAATATTTAAAGGGACTTCGAACCCAGCTCCAGGAACAGTCGTAGATGACGTAATAACAATGCCAGAAAGGTATTTATCTTATATGTATTTAGAGAACCTAAGTGAGATGACCTCGTATGGATGGGTTTTTTCTCAAAGATATCAATTTTCATTTAATTCTATGAACAGTTTTTATTTTTTATTTTAAATCAGTAGACCGACAAAAGTGTCCTTATACATAACAATACAAGTACAAAATAAATTTACAAAAATATAAGGTGATACGTTAATCTATATCGTCGGCTTAGAGTGTAAACCTGCTACTAACTCCATTTTTACTTTACCATACAGAGGGTATGGTCAAGTATTGTAATCGTGCATGAAAAAAGTGTGTTTTTTTCATTTTTTTTTCGAAATATCTCAAAAACGGCTGAAACTATTTTGATTAAAAAAATTTAGCGAAACCATGGTATTTCGCTCTACAAAAAATCTCTAATAAGTGAACATCGAAAAAATTATATTTTTTGATATAATAATTGTTTTGTCAATATGTCTGTTAGTTAGTCTGTGCGTTACCAAATTTTTGTGGACGAGCTAGCTCAAAAACTAGTGTGAATATCGAAACCAAATTTCACACGCAGTTTTGGTCCATTGAGATTAAGAGCTGATTAGATTTTGGTGCATATTGACTCAAAATTAAGGGGGTTGGATGGGGGTTAAAAATTAAAAATCTAGGCTATTTGAGCAAACTCAACCAAATTGTGTATACATAATCAGTGGGACCCCAGAAGTCTAAAAATGAAAAAACTAACCTCCCAAAATGGGGGGGGGGAGGGTCAAAAAATGAAAATCTAGGCTCTTGTACCAAACTCAACCAAATTTTGTATATCATAATCAGTGGGCCCCCAGGAGTCTAAAAATGGAAAAACTAACTCCCTCCCTAAATGATTATAAATAATTTTATTAAATATTAAATATAAGTGAGGGGCCAGGTTGTATGGTAAAGTCAAGTGGATGGCCACATCAGAATAGTTCAGCTTATTTATCATATATGAGATATTTATATCGTTCGAAAGAAAAAGAGATGCAGCATCGTCCAAGTAAAACTGCTACTTAAAATTAAGATCGTAAGTTGTAGAAAAAAATGTGAAAAATATTTTTTTCCATAACAACAATATTAAATTTTGTTTGTTTTTTTCTCCCCTGTAAAATTTCCTTGTTGTGAGTTAGCAGATTTACACTCTAAGGCGACGATATTCACTTTACCCGAAATCAAAATTACTACCCAAAATGGCGAAGGTGGAGAGAAGGTCGGTGGTATGGAGGGGGCGTGGGTCAAGGGGTGGGGGGTCCTTAATTTCAAACTTAATTACCTCATCGGGCCTCATAGTTTTAAATATTTTTCACCAGAAGAAAATATCAATCCTAGTCATTAAATTTGTAAATTTTTATCAAGAAAAAGCCCCTAAATCCAATTTTCATTCTAAGACTGAGGGTCGGTTGCATGTCGCAAAGTAAATGCTTTTACCACTAACACAGGGTAGATGGTAAATGGAGAGACTGGGTATGGCCAATCAGATGCCAGGCTCTGTCAGTCGCTGGCATCTGATTGGCCATCCCAATCCCTCCATTTACCATCTACCCTGTGTTAGTGGTAAAAAGCATTTACTTTGCGACATACAACTGGCCCTGAGTGGTGATTTCTTAAAAAAAGAAAAAAAATTATAATAATTCAAAAATGTAAAACTTTGGTCTAAATGTGTTTGTATTTATATCGATCATCTGTTGGAGCAGATATTTCCTTATATTTAACTGAAACTATATCTAAGAATTTGAATTAAATTAAAAATTTACATTTCCAGATATGATTTCTATCTGGTGTCACAATCAGTACGTCATGGAACGGTGAGCCCAACTTCTTATAACGTTATTTTTGATAACACTGGGTTGACCCCTGATCGCATTCAACGATTAACATATAAATTGACTCACCTTTACTACAACTGGAGTGTAAGTTACCATTTTGGTATCGGTAAAAAAAAAATAGTTAACCTACATTCAATTTATTAATTTGAAAGTTTATATTAGGAAAATAAGGACAAGTTTTTATGTGTGACTTTTATTTATCAGCCAACGTTTCGTCGACTTTGCCGACTTCTTCAGGGCTTTAAATAGTCATGCCACACATTCGACTAAATTTTCTTGTTATCTTCGTTACCATTGAAGACCATCAGAACACAAATTTCAAAAAATATTTGGCACATTCACAAAAACATTTTTCTTTCTTTTTTTATATTAACAATTACATTAGATATAAAACAGAAATAACATATATAGAATGAGGCAACCCTGTTTTTAAAATCAGAATAGAATATTTTTTACTATTAATACATGTTTGTTCTGGAATTGTAATTGTACTTTTGTAACTTGATATTAATAATGTTCTTATAATTGTAGAAGCCCTGAAGAAGTCGGCAAAGTCGACGAAACGTTGGTTGTTAAATAAAAAAGTCACACATAAAATTTTATTTTATTTTCCTATTATAAACTTTCAAATTAATACAAATTATGGACGGAAATTATAATAACAATTCAATTTATTGTTTTATTTTTTTTACCGATAAATCTCTTTAAGTAAGATTAATTTATTAAATTATAATTTATTTTTTATATATATATATTTATAGGGTACCATAAGAGTTCCTGCACCAGTTCAATACGCGCATAAATTGGCCTACTTATCCGGCCAGACACTTCATCATCTGCCATCAAACTCTTTGGAAGATTATACTTCATTTTTTATGAATATTTTAAATCAGTTTTCTAAGTTTATTACAAACATAAAAAATTTTTTTTTATCAAATAAAAATTGTAATTGATGCAAATGATCAATTTCCAAAAAAATAAAAAAATGTAGAAAACCACACAAGTATTATTTATTTAAATTTAAAATCTTTTTCTTATTCAGACATTATACATTAAAAAAATAGATTCTATTCAGAAACTATAAAATTGGATCCACATATCGTCGCTGATCTTACAAAACCTCGTAATAATCATAGTTTGCCAGAAAACAAGAAAAACCATTTTAAACACCAATACATACAAATACAATGCTATATTTATTTTTTTTTTTATTATAGCATAATATTGTTGCTATATTAAAAGATTTTAATGCTTTTTTTTATTTAGAATTTATAATAAAAGTATATTTTGAGACTTATGAGGTTTTGAGTTGTTTTGTGCAGCAAGATTTAGAAATGCATTACTCACTGTAGTATTGAGATTCTGGTATGTACACCCAGCAAGGGCGTATCCAGGAATTTTTTATATGGGGGGGAGAATGTAGAATGTATATAAGGTGCCCGATGTATATAAGATCTACTTTTTATCTCGAAAGTGTGTCGCGATCGAATTGTCCAAGCGGGTGGGGGGGGGGGGGGGGTCAGAGACGCCCCACACACACACACATAGAACTTTATTTTCAATTTTAAAAATTTTTTCACATATTTTAAGTTCATTAAAATAAAAAAAATAAATAAAAAAATTGTTATAAATTCCCTGTCGATTTGGCCGCCGTTTTTGGCCTCTGCGTGCGACGCACGTGTTGCACTCCCGCCAGGCACGGGCCTCTATGGGGGGGGGGTCGCCCCCCCCCTGGATCCGCCCTTGACACCCAGCTATATAGGATTATCTCTTCGTTTGGTTCAAATGAACCACGAAATTGAATAAAATCGCAGAAAATAGTAGCAAATTCTTTAGCAGTGAGACCACCTTCTGTTTCATTCCATAAATAGCAGAAACCATCCTTGTTTATAAGATCGAAAACTGTAAAATTATGTAAATTTTATAATTTTTCTCATTAATATATCAAAGAATAATTGATACGTCAACGAGAATTATTTTGACCGCTCTTATTTGAAAAAGATATTTATCACGAGACTATTGCGGATTACGCTATTGGAGTCTGCGAAGTCTTAAGTCTGGACCAGGAGAGAAAAATATGTGATCCACTTAGCTACAATCCAAATTCATTTCGCGTTTAGCCCGTTCAGATATTATTTTCACTCAATATTTGACAAAAACTCCCTACATTAGATTCGCGATTGAATCAAATGTAGAAAACATTCGATTTGTAAAATTATGTACTATCAATTTTGTTTTGTAGTACAAAGGAGACGCTTTAAGTGAAGGATAAAGTAATACGGACTGTAAGTCCATGGTATACACATTTTTATTATTTTATTTGTAGTAATTTTTCTTCTTTAGCCAATTATTTAATATTCTGTTGGCGTTTATACACCTGTGCAGATATATTATGTACTTTAAAAGCACAGCATAGATCACACTGATCTTTTTTGGGAATAAATATATTTAAATTCATTTCATTAAAAACGTCCAAAAAAACAACTATTAACCCTCTTAAGTAAGTCAGACTTAGAGCTATTTAAATTTGACTTAGACACATACAAGGTTTAAGAATTTGTCCTTAGCGCGAAATTAAATTGGAATAGACTAATAATTTTTCAATAGACAGACGCGCCGTGAAAAGTTGGTCGTTATAAATGTATAAAACGTATTTGACCAAAAATCGGACTTGCGAGGTTTTGTAAGATCAGCGACGATTTACTTCTTTTTCAAGCTAACAAATAAAAATTGCTCTCATGCTAGGGTACTTATTTCATCATTATTAACTAGATTGTTCTTTTGAAAAAAGTATCAAACTAGCTAAATTTCTAATTCCCTTTTATATTATTTTTAAGATAGATATAATAAATATTTAATTTAGTGCTGCAACCCAGGGCCCCATGTATATAAAGGGCCCAACCTCCTTTGAAGACAATTTCTTTTCAACAGAGATGTCTATTTCCAGAACTTCTTTATGTAAACGGCCATCATTTGAGTTTTTGACAAAATGGCAATTAGTTTGATTAATTAGGTAGGCCCCCAAGTAGTGTTAGCCCAGGGCCCACAAATTCACGGCCCGCCTCTGAACTTAACAACTTTAAATTCAATGAGATGATTCTTTTGTAACGAAATAGCTAAAAATATATTATTTCTTGAAAAAAGAATTAAAAAAATCGACACAAGAAGAAAATAAGTTAAAAATACCAAATGAAACATCAAGTTGAGAGAATTTTGATTCGTTAGCTAAATTATTCCTAAAAATATGCTAAAGGATTGTTATCGTGAAGACTGTAGTAAAAGTGTTTTTCGAATGCTTCAAACCAAGGAAAGGGTGAATTCAAAAAAATCAATTAATATTTTATTTTATTCATTTTAATACGAGAGTGGGAAGTTTATACTATTGTAAGTTATGTGGATGCACAGATCAGCCTATTTCAAATAATTTAATTTTCTTTATTCATTCTAAAGCTAATTTTTTTATTTTTTTATTTTTTTTTTGAATGGATAGATCATCTATTTTGAAATTTATTTAAAATAATTAAATTATCTTCATTCATTCTAGCTTTTTTACTTTACCATACAGGGTATGGTCAAATGATTGTAATCGTGCATGAAAAAAGTGTTTTTTTTTTTGCTCGAAATATCTCAAAAACGACTGAAAGAATTTAGGTTAAAAAAATTGGGCGAAACCATGGCGTTTCGACCTACAAAAAAGCCCTAATAAGTGAACATCGAAAAAATTATATTTTTCGAGATAATGACTGTTTTGTCAAAATGTCTTGTTAGTCTGTCTGTTTGTCTGTTACCAAATTTTGTGGACTAGCACTAGCTAGCTCAAAAACTAGTGTGAATATCAAAACCAAATTTTGGTGCATTGAGATTACTAAAAAACAAGAAAAATGAAATATACTATGAAAAGAACCTATTATAAGGAAAAAATTTATTTTTAAGCTCCAAAATTAGGAGGGAGGGGGGTGTATGGTCAAAAAATGAAAATATAGGCTCTTGTACCAAACTCAACCAGAAGTGTATGGTAAAGTCAAGTGGATGGCCACATCAGAACGTGTCAATTTATTATTTTTTATAGGCAATATAGGTTTATTTTTATTTTTAAATTCAAAAAATATATACCTATTTAAAAAATATTTTTTATTAGTCTTTATAATATAATAAACAAAGTTGAACAAATCTATATAATAAAAATGAATTTCTTTTTCTCTGTAAGCGCAGATCTCTCAAATGCCTGGACCGATTTGGCTAATTTTTTGTTTTTAATGTTCGTAATAGTCCAATTCAGGTTAATACGTAAAAAAGAAATTGGAAAAATTGACCGTAAAATTGGAAAATTCAGGAAAAACTAAAAACAATTCAGGTTAGCCAACATAGCTTGCCAAAACAATAAAAAGAACTAAACTAGCAAAAAACAACTGCAACAAAGATTTAAAAAACTATCTATTTTTTAACCGACTTCAAAAAAGGAGGAGGTTCTCTATTCGACTGATTTTTTTTTTTGTGCCTATGTTACCTCATATCTCATATTTCAGCCAATTGTGAACCGATTTTGAAGAAAAAAATTTGCATTGGGTTCAGTCTAGCTTCCGATTGGTCCCATTTTTTCATAAGCATTAGACCTTTTTGTTAGGTTTGTTCAGGCCTAACTTCTTTGTTTATGAACCGATTTCGATGATTCTTTTTTTATTGGAAAGAGGGTATCTTAGGGATGATTGCCATATTAATTTGGTCAAGTTCTGATTAAATGATCACTATTAATAACATCACTAAAAAGAGAAAAATAAAAATAATTTTTAGAAAAAAATAAAACCGACTTCAAAAAATTAAATGCAACAAATAAAATACACTAAAAGGTATAAAATAATTATTATCTTATTTAGTTACAACTAAACGACGAAATATTAACATGAAATTACTTTTTGAAGTCGGTACCAAACAAACTGATACCTATAAGCGAGCATACCCTCCAAACGTACTAAGTAAGATCCGTCGAGTGCGATTCATAAAAAAGGTATATGTTTGGCACCGACTTCAAAAAGTAATTTCATGTTAATATTTCGTCGTTTAGTTGTAACTAAATAAGATAATAATTATTGTATACCTTTTAGTGTATTTTATTTGTTGCATTTAATTTTTTGAAGTTGGTTTTATTTTTTTCTTAAAAATTATTTTTATTTTCCTCTTTTTAGTGTTGTTATTAATAGTGATCATATCATCAGAACTTGACCAAATTAATATGGCACCATCCCTAAGATACCCCTTTCCAATAAAAAAAGAATCATCGAAATCGGTTCATAAACAAAGAAGTTAGGCCTAAACAAACCTAACAAAAAAGGTCTAATACCTATGAAAAAAATAGGACCAATCGGAAGCTAGACTGAACCCAATGCAAAAAAAATTTCAAAATCGGTTCACAATTGGCTGAGATATGAGATATGAGGTAACATAGGCACAAAAAAAAAAAAAAATCTGTCGAATAGAGAACCTCCTCCTTTTTTGAAGTCGGTTAAAAATAAAAAAGTTTCAGCCAAGCTTTTGATTGTATATATAGATGAAAAATATTTAATTTAAATTAAAATATGTTATTTAAAAATTATTTTTTCTTAAAAATACCTTTGGGAATTCTACCTCATCTTTTTTCTATTGTATTTAAGGCTCTCAGCCATTTCAAAAGAACTAAGCCTTTTGGCTTTTGCATTCGAGCTCATTCATTCATTTCAATATTATTTATTTATTTCAAAGTTAATTATAAACGATTATTGAAACTATAATAACTAAACTAACTGAAAGAAATTCATTAGCTTTTGGAATTTTTTAAAAATATATTTTAAAGACTAAAACCAAAAATTCAATTAGCCCGTAGAATTCTTTAAAGAAAACAAAATCATATGAAAAGCCATTGTTATATTGTTTTGAAATCTAGGAAATTTCAGCCTATTGAAATTATTAAAAACCTATTTTGAGCCTAATTAAACCTGAATTTTATATAATCTAATAATAAACTTTAAAAGTTTATTATTTTTAATTTTTTAATTGGTTAATTCTCCCCAAATGACGATTTTTACTTTATTTATTGAATTTTTACAAGACAAAAACTTTATTTTAATTTAAGTTGAAAGGTTCTTTTTGCCGAATAATTGAGTAGCAGAAGGGGACAATAAAATATTGTCTTCTGCTGGAAAAATAAATTTTTTAAATTAATTCATAAAGAGATATACTTTGTCCTCTTCATCAATCTATTACAATTAATTCACAAGAGTTGATAAGTATATGAAAGTGTTCTTTACACAACATCAATAAAACAGCCACGTGGGAGTCCAGGGGCGATGCTCCTAAGCCAGCATAAGGCCCGCCAAAGGCGGGTCTTGAAGCTAGTCTTTAATAAAAACAAATGCATATTTTTTTTACTTTAATAAGAGATTCAAATTTTAACAATTATTCGTTTTGTCCAAAATATAAAAAATATCAATCAATACGAGTAATTTTTTTATCATTATATACATATAATAATAATAATATATAATATTTACAAAAACTTTAAAATGGACGGAATGATTAAATAAACGTGATTATTATAAAATATTTATATATAAGTAATACTTATATATATGTGCAATTTATTACAAGATATTTATGGACGGTAAAATTTGCGGAATGATTACAGAAAAATAATTATAAAATATATATATATATATATATATATGTAAAACTTAATTCATTTGTGCACTTTATATAAAATAATACTATTAATTATATCATTGCGACGAAGTGAAAATATAGATCTATATTTTGTTTAAGAGTATCATATTTTAAAAGTAATTAGATTTCTATCGGGCATTAGATAAATGATAATACATATCATATAATATCCAGTAAGTATTTATTCTATTATCCTATGCCCAAAATTAAATTGCTAAACTTTTGATTTTCAACATTCAAGATGACCAGGCAAGCTTTGATTCACGTTAAATAACAGATTATATTAATACATTCATTCAATAAAATATTGATTAAGGCTTAAAACATTCTATCTCTTAATTGTTTTAAAAGAAATTTTAAATCTAAAATAGAACAAATTTATTAAGTTTTGTATACTTTTTTTTTATAATATTGATACAAGAAGAAGTTGCACCAAGAAGGTACAACCTCTGTAGTCCGTGGTGGACCCTTGTAACGTGAAGATAAGGAGATTTAGGGTTTGGGTAGCAGTCGAAAGTATCTGTGGATGCTGGTCTTGAAAGATTGAAGGTTATAAGTTGCTGGAAAGACGGTCGGGGGAAGAGAGTTCCAGTCTCTAGATGTCATAGGGATAAATGAATTGGCGAATGCGTTTGTTCGATTAGTATCTAGTTTAAGCGTGTAGGGGTGTTGAATTTTAGAAAATCGTGTATTTCGCGCAAATGAAGCCTTTGGTGGGATTATCGATTTTATTTCGTCAGAACAAAAGCCATGGTAGTATCTATAAAAAAGGAAAAGGGCGGAGACAGATCTACGATGGGCTAGGGAGTCGAGATGTCAGTTAATGTAGGATCGCCTATCAGTCTGATAGCTCGGCTCTGGATTGCATCTAAGGTATTAAGAGAATGCTTGGAGGCCCCTCTCCACAAATGCGAGCAATATTCAAGCCAGCGGCGAATTTGAGCCTTGTATAATATAAGGAGTTGAGTGGGGGTGAAAAATCGTTTGGTTCGGAAGAAAGCCAAGCTTACATGGTGCAGCTTTGCTACTGATATAATATGATCATTCCAAGAGAGGTCAGAACCTAAGGTGACACCTAACATTGATATTTTATTACGGAATTCCAATGAGCTCGAATCAAAGGAAATGTCCGGAAGGTTCCTATCTGCGTTCCTAGAAATTAGGCAGCATCGTGTTTTGCCAGCATTAAAGTTTACCAGTTGTGAGATCCCCATTTTTTAAGCATGCTTAAATCTGAATTTATTGAGGAGGCTATGTTTGCGCGATTGTCTAGTAAGGATTGAGCGTTTTGGAGGGTGTTATCGTCAGCGTTACAATGTATTGCAGTGCTCCGCAACCGGTGTGCCGCGGCACACTGGTGTGCCGTGAGCTGAATACAGGTGTGCCGCAGTCAAATACATACATTGTACAAAAAATTCGTATAGAAAAATACCCCTTATGCACGTCACTGAAGACTCACGCGCATGCGTTACATTTGCACGTGTCACTTGACGTTCGATCGTCTGCCATTATTGTTGTGTGCAGAGTTGTCACAATTTGCACAAAACTACTAACGATATTACTATTAATTGTGTGTGGTTAGCGTTCTTCGTGTGATATATAAATATATTATTTTATATCCCTTTAAAAATGGATAAATTTTTACGTGGAAAAGATGCATCTTCACGTACGGATGATGAAACACCCAGCACAAGTGTTATAAAAAATCAAAAGAAGATAGTGAAAAGAAAGTACGATGAAGACTACATTAAATATGGATTTTCATGGAGTGGTGACGAAACGGCTCCAAAGCCACAGTGCATCATTTGCGGCGAACAGCTATCAAACGAATCAATGGTACCGAGTAAATTAAATCGCCATCTAAATTCAAACCATCCCAGCCAGGCCAATGAAGATAGACAATATTTTAAGAGACGTTTAGAACAAAATAAAAAACAGAAGATTTTTATGAAATCAGCTGTTACAGTTTCCGAAAAGGCCTTGGAGGCTAGCTACCATGTTGCAAAATTAATTGCACGTCAGAAGAAACCACATACTATCGGCGAAACACTAATTAAACCAGCATGCATGGAAATTGTTCGACTTATGCTTGGGCCCAATGAAGTTAAGGAGGTAAATAAAGTTTCGTTGTCTGCTGATACTGTTAAAAGACGTATTCACGATATGTCAGGGGATATTTTGGCAACACTGATAAGAAAACTGTTATTGGCTGAAAAATTTTCGCTTCAGATCGACGAAACAACTGATATTAAAAATAAAGCACAGCTAATAGCTATTATACGTTTCGTTGATGAGGATTTTATTAAAGAACATTATTTATTTTGTAAGGAAGTTCCAGAGCGAACTACCGGTGAAGAAATTTTTAAAGTTACCGATGACTTTTTCAAAATACATAATATTCAATGGAGCAACTGCATTTCTGTTTGCACAGATGGCGCTGCGGCTATGATGGGTAGTAAAAAAGGTTTTATCACTTGTGCAAAACAAAAAAATCCGACGTTACACTTTACACACTGCTGCATACATCGAGAAGCATTGATGGTCAAAAATTTGCCGGAGGAACTTTTTAACACGATGAATGAATGCATTAAAATCGTTAACATAATTAAATCAAGAGCTTTAAATTCGAGAATCTTTGAAATACTCTGTGCAGAAATGGGATCCGGATATGAATCCTTATTGTTTTATACTGAAATTCGTTGGCTATCCCGAGGCAAAGTTTTGGCTAGATTGTTTGAGCTTCGTCACGAGGTGCGTGAGTTTCTTTCAAAACTAAATATGCCCGAACTATACCACCTCGATGATGATTACTGGATAGCCAAACTTGCATACATGGCTGATATTTTCGAGCATTTGAATGAACTTAATAAAAAAATGCAAGGTCGAAATGAGAATATATTAGCGAGCTCCGACAAATTACAGGGGTTGAAAAAAAAACTCGAACTTTGGCAGAAAGAGTTGAAAAAAGGATATTTGGAAATGTTCCAAAGGACAAACCACCACAGTACAATTAAAAATAAACAATTAATTGTGGATCTGGCCCAAGAACATTTAAGTATGCTTCAGGAAAAATTTCATAAATATTTTTATTCCATTAATACGGAACAATACGATTGGATTCGAAATCCTTTTGCAACCAATGCAATAAATTCTACAGAAGAACTGCCACTGCGAATTCGAGAGGAATTTATAGATTTAAGCAATGACAAGACATTAAAACTTCACTTCTCCGAAGTTCCATTAGATGTTTTCTGGATTTACATCAAAAAAGAATATCCTCGCATTTCAAACAAAGCAATCTTAACACTACTTCCATTTTCGACGACATATATTTGTGAGCAAAGTTTTTCAACTCTTTTATTAATTAAAAATGATAAACGTTCATGCTTAAAAGATCTTGATCAAGAACTTCGGGTTGCGCTGTCCAATATCGAGCCGAATATAAAACTTTTGTGTTCATTGAAACAAGCGCAGGGTTCACATTAATTATTAAAATTGTGTAAAATGTTAACGTTATAATTATGTGTATGTATATTTTTCAAATAAAAAGCCAAATTATTTTTTAAAATTTGTGTATTAATTCAATACCTACATATGTATTGTATATATTTTAGCTTTTAGTGTGCCGCGGAGTTCTCGGAAGAATTATGGTGTGTCGTAGGTGAGAAAAAGGCTGCGGAGCACTGATGTATTGGTTTGGAGGGCAGATTTAAGAGGTCATTAATATAGATAATAAAGAGCTTGGGAGAAATGACTGAGCCCTGAGGAACACCAGCATTAGTATTAAAGGACGAGGATGATATCCCGTCAACCTCGACTTGGTCGCGAAGAATGAAGCGAATACTTCAGCTTTAGCGAGGGCGTCAGTGGCTATTGAGCAGCTGGAAAGATTAAGGGGGGGGGGGACGCAGATTTGGAGGAGTTGGTAGTTAATTTTCCCGTGAGATGCCAGAATCGATTTTTATTAGCAGGACATGCTGATAATCGGTCAGCCCATTTTTCGTCTAGAGACTTCTTGGTTTCATTAATAATTTTGTTACACTGATTACGAGATTTTGAAAACGCGATTCGTTTGATGTCCGTTTGGCAGGAAAGCCATTCATTGAATGCTTTATTTTTTTCACTAACATCTTCGGCGCATCGCCCTATACCCCTAGCACCAATATTATGTCGGATATTAAATTCAGAATACCAAAAATATTAAAAGTAATAAAAAAACCTAAATGTTGATTCAGCCGCCAGCCCAGACAACATTCCCACCAGTATAATCAAAAATTGCACGCCTGAACTTGCTCCTATTCTCTCAAAAATTTTCAAACTTTCATATACCACTGGCACATTTCCGGGGAGCTGGAAAACAGCAAGAATTCAACCAATAAAAAAAAGGAGATTCTTCAAATGTAGCCAACTATCGTCCGATCGCCATAACTTCGGTTCTTTCTAAAATCATGGAAAAAATAATTAATGGGCAAGTTCTTCACCATTTAGAATCTAATAAACTAATCCATGATAGTCAATACGGCTTTAGACAATTTCGGCCTTCATTGGTCAGTATCTGCGGTTCATAGGTTCGCCACCACTGCCACAGAGCTTCTCTATTCTACGCTATTGATGATTAATTTATTTTCAGATTGGCTCCTGCCTTATTGGCTACCGTTCTTTTCTATGGATACATTTGGGAACATGTTGGAGAAGGTCCTTTATGGAATAGAGTGGTTAGAAAAAATGCAGACGGGTGGCGAAATATACTTTTTCTTCAAAACTTCTTTGCCTTCGAAGAAATGGTAATATTTTTTCTTTCTTCTTCTCATCTTAAAATATATTAATTTAAATATTTTATCTATTAAGCAAAAAAGTTAATTATATTAATAGTAATTCGAGAATTATTTCAAAATTATTAAACTACCTTTATACCGGGTGAGTTTTTTTTATCTTGAGACAGTCTTATAACTCAAAAACAGTGCATTATATGAAAAAAGTTTCAAATAAAGTTTATTTATATCAATGGGGAAACTAAACTACGCTATTGTTTGTCGACCTAGAACAAGCTTTCAAGGGTGGTTTAAGGTTCAAGTTCTTTTTTTTAAATGGAAACCTATATATTTCTGTACATATTCTTAATCTAGAAAAAAAAACTGAACAACTTTCTATTAGAACTATTTTTTATACGATATCAAATAAAAAAAATATTAAATCAATATAATGATCTCAAAAAAATCCTAATAATTATTTTTAACAATCATTCAACTTAATTATCAAATAATAATGATCAAATATTTAATTATTAAATAAATAATTTAATAATTTTGTGACACTGACTGTTCTGAGACATTCCAGAGTGTATGTATGAGTGTATTTCAAAACTTCTGGATGAATTCCAGTTCCAATTTCGTTATTTTGGCCTTTTAAGTTTTTTCATAGCCTTTACATTTCTTTTTCTTTCTTTTTTTAATAGATTTACAACACGATAAAATAAAGCTCCTGAGGGCAAAATTATTAATTATTATTTATTTAATAATTAAATTAAATATTTGGTCATTATTATTTGATAATTAAGTTGAATGATTGTTAAAAATAATTATTATTTGGATTTTTTTGAGATCTAATTGATTTAATATTTTTTTTCTAGATTAAGAATATGTACAGAAACCATATAGGTTTCTTTATTTAAATCACACATAATTAATTATAATTATTTATTGAACACCAACAAATAATACAATATAACTATTATTTGTTCTTGTTCAATAAATAATTATAATTAATTATGTGTGATTTAAATAAAAATTCAAATTTTTATCAAATCAATCACAAAAAGTAAAAACTTCAACAGATTCATTTCTAATATAGGTTTCTATTTAAAAAAAAAAATTTGACCTCGAAAGATCCTCTGAAAGCTTGTTCTAGGTCGACAAACAATAGAGTAGTATAGTTTCCCTCCTGATATGAATAAACTTTTATTTGAAACTTTTTTCATATAATGTATCTAAATTAGGTTGGAGTTGGTGGTGTTTCAAAAGGAGAAAAAATTAAAATACAAAGATTTTTTTAGTTTACTCTATATATTTCGAGCTCTTAACTTATCGTCAGGAGAACATTGACTAAAGATAACATAAAATAATGAACAGAATTTATTTTAATTTTAATATGATGGACAGTTATTTTTGATTTAGTGTAAATATGAAAGAATTATCAGGGGATGGGATGGCCTTAGAGCCGAAAGAACAGATGTAGCGGACAAAGGGCTGGAATAAATTGCAATGTAATGACTGTCAATCGTTTTATATCGGGCAAACAAGGTAGATCTTTTAATCAACGTCACGTTGAACATATGAGATCTCTTCGCAATCTACAAGTGAATAGTTTGAACCCAAATGCCCCCCTCTTAGTTATAACTCGGCTTTTTGCAGATCATTTGTTTGACCACAACCATTCACCTTCATCGACCAACCCCCTCCCTTTACATTTCATTTCAAAAAGCAGTAAATTGGATTTATTTGAGTCAGCTGAAATTAAAAGACATACACCTTAATCAAAATATCTTGAACAATCAAACAGACATCAAAACTCCACCAATAATTGACATCTTAATCAATGATATTTAATTTGAATTGGAGTGCGATGAGCGTGTATGGTGGGTTTATTTTTATTTTTTATTTTTTTTAAATAGAAAATAAGAGATGGAAATTTTCACTATGCAACCTCATCACATTCCACAGTTTATTGCCCTCCTTTATGGCACATACATAATTTTCGGCAACTTCCAAGTATAAATATCATTTCTTTATTCCAGCCCTTTGTCCCCTACATCTGTTCTTTCGGCTCTAAGGCCATCCCATTCCCTGATAATTCTTTCATATTTACACTAAGTCATAAATAACTGTCCATCATATTAAAATTAAAATAAATTCTGTTCATTATTTTATGTTATCTTTAGTCAATGTTCTCCTGACGATGAGTTAAGAGCTCGAAATATATAGAGTAAACTAAAAAAAATCTTTGTATTTTAATTTTTCTCCTTGTGAAACACCACCAACTCCAACCTAATTTAATTTTAACAATGTTTCACTATAAACCAACACCGCGTTCCCTAAATTTGATATATAATGTATTGTTTTAGGGTTATAAGACTGTCTCAAGATAAAAAACTCACCAGTAAGTATATTAAAAAATAATAATAATAAATTTATTAAATATCGTGTCTATATATATATAAATATCCAACAACAAAACGTATAAAAGTCTATTTTCCATCAAATAATGTTATCTACATAAAGTAATTAATTTCTTAAAAAACATTTAATTGAGCAGAGAGCTATTATATCTACAAAAACCTTATTTTAATAAATAAATATTTTTTTCGGAAATATTTTCATAGGATATGAAAAATCATTATTATAATAAATTTTTCGTTCACTCAAATTAGTTTATCAAAATCTTTTGATTCGTTTTGGGGAAATTTTGAAAAAATTATCCCCACTCTGAACATGAAATTACTGACTGAAAAATAGACGTTCATTAAAACTAACATAGATTCTTACGTATAACTGCATTTTAATTTTTCTCTTCTACTATTACTTATTAATTAAAATTAAATATTATTTCGAAAATTTTTAGTTTAAAGTCAAACAAAGAATGATATTGTTTCTATTTTGGTCCGCTAGATTGCACCACGATGCATTTCAATAAAGCTGGGGCTACAAATAGGTTTATAGTGATTAGACCTCAGGACATAGGCACCGGGGATTTAATCTCCCTGAACTTTGATGTGGGAGGGGCTGAGCCCCACACATGAACCTTGTGGTCTTCTTAAAAAAAAAAAAAATATTCCCATCAATATCTCATCTACTCTAAGCTCAATTTATAATCAACTTTTCAACAGAAAATTAATAGTTTAGTATCGCTTTGAATATTTCAGGCTTACGATCATAAAAGGTATCTTAAAGTAAAAATAAAATCTATATAATAAAAATGAATTTCTTTTTCTTTGTAAGCGCAGATCTCTCAAATGCCTGGACCGATTTGGCTATTTTTTTTTTAAATGTTCGTAATAGTCCATTTCAGGTTAATACGTAAAAAAAAATCGGAAAAGTTGCCCGGAAAATTGGAAAATTCACGAAAAACTAAAACAAAATCTGCATAGCCAACATAGCTTGCCAAACAATAAAAGAACTAAACTAGCAAACTAAACATTTGTTGGCGGCACTGTTTGTCAGATTTTTGAATGTCATTCATTCTTAATAGCATAGATAATAGAGTTCTAACCACATTATCGTTGAAGAAGAATTTAATAATGCAACAAAGATTTAAAAAAACTATCTATTTTTTTTAAAGTACATTTAAAAACAAAAATTAAAAAAATAAACTGCAACGGATCGTTGCTAAACTTTATCCAATGTACTATCTTATTCTAAAATAAAGTACTTTAAAATATAATTTTACAAAAAACTACATATGACCTTTTTTGTGGTCCTCAAGGTACTTAATTACAATGGAATTTGAAATCCCACAAATATTAATTTGACAATTTAATTGATGAACTCAAAAATTGTTATTTAATTAAATAAACTGCAACAGATCGTTGCTAAACTTTATCCAAATTCATTTGAAATATTAATTATGTTTATTCCATTATTATTAATCAGATATCACTTGCAATTTGCAGTTCATGTTGACTTTATTTCAGAAATAATGATCGATTCTCATTTAACAGTCGAGGAATAACCATTCTACATTCGATTTTTGACGTTTCGGTTTTTATTGGTAGCCATTGGTGAAGACATGGAGGAATCGACTTAAAATCAAAAATAGCAATCGATTCTTATCTAATACGTGAGGAATAACAATTCTACATTAGATTTTTGACCCTTCGATTATTATTGGTAACCATTGCTGAAGACATCGAGGAATCGACTTAAAATCAAAAATAACGATCGATTCTTATCTAATACTAGAGGAATAACCTTATTGCATTCCATTTTTGATGTTTTGACTATTAATGGCAAGCTCTACTGAAAACGTGGAAGAATCGACTTAAAATCAATAAGACTAAATTCTTTTATAATAAACAACTCAAGCTTGAGAATAAGAGAATTTTTTATAAATAGAGATTTTTAATACATTTTAAATATTTGTTTCATCTTATTTGTTATGAGTGTATATTACAGTTAAATAGAATCTCAAATTAAATCTATTTAAGACTTTATAATAAAACAATTATATTTATTCTCTGTTACTAATAAAACATCAATAAAGCAGCCACGTGGGGGTCTAGGGGCAAAGCCCCCTGCTAGTATATAAATAAATTTTGCCACTGTAGTATACAGCAATCTAGCGGTGAAATGAAGAACTATTAGCAATCGTAGACTTTCCTTAAATCTATTACGCGCTTATTTAAAATATATAAAATATACAATTAGTTATAATCAAATTGATGATTATATTTATCTATAAAAAAAATAAAACCGACTTCAAAAAAATTAAATGAAACAAATAAAATACTAAAACTTAAAAATAAAATAAAATTCACTAAAAGGTATAAAATAATAATCTAATTTAGTTACAACTAAACGACGAAATATTAACATGAAATCACTTTTTGAAGTCGGTGCCAAACATATACATTTTATGAATCAAACACGTCGGATTTTACTTGAGTACGATTGGCGGGTACGCTCGCTTATATAGTTTGTTTAGCACCTACTTCAAAAAGTGATTTCATGTAAATATTTCGTCGTTTAGTTGTAACTAAATTAGATTATTATTTTATACCTTTTAGGGCCGGTTGTATGTTTCAAAGTAAAGTTTTTACAACCTAACAAAGGTAGATGGTAAATGGAGGCACTGAAAGTGCCTGTCATCTGATTGGCCACCCCCGGTCCCTGCATTTTACCATCTACCCTTTGTCAGTTGATAATAAGCATTTACTTTGCTACATACAACCGAGCCCTATAGTGTATTTTATTTTATTTTTGAGTTTTATTATTTTATTTGTTGCATTTCATTTTTTTGAAGTCGGTTTTATTTTTTTTATAAAAATTATTTTTATTTTTCTCTTTTTAGTGATGTTATTAATAGTGACTTAATATAATACTTTGCATGCATCTCGTAAGAGAAAGAAAGGGTCGGGGTGAATGAATCAGAAAATGATAATAAAATTAAATTCATAAATATAGAAATTCTCTAGAAACGTTTGCAGGTTTTGAATGAACGTTTTCAGATTGGTTTTTTTATAAAAGATTTTATTTATTAAAATTTCGATTATTTGCTCATAGGAATTGGATATTTACGTTAATTCGTCATTGATGATATCATCAGAACTTGACCAAATTAATACAGGGACACCCCTAAGGTACCCTCTTTCCAATATAAAAAGAATCATCGAAATTTGTTCATATACAAAGAAGTTATGCCTAAACAAACATAGCAAAAAAGGTCCAATACCGATGAAAAATAAGCTGACGTATTCTGATGTGGCCATCCACTTGACTTTACCATACAACCTGGCCCCTCCTTATATTTAATATTTAATAAAATATTTATATTCATGTAGGGGGGGGGTTAGTTTTTGCATTTTAGACTCCTGAGGGCCCACTGATTAATATGTATACAAAATTTGGTTGAGTTTGGTACAAGAGCCTAGATTTTTCGTTTTTTGACTATACCCTCCCCATTTTGGGCGGTTAGTTTTGCATTTTTAAGACTTCGTGTGGTCCCACTGATTATGTATACAAAATTTGGTTGAGTTTGCTCAAATGGCCTAAATTTTTGATTTTTAATCCCCCCTCCACCCCAAGCTTGAGTTGTTTACCAAAAAAGAATTTAGTCTTTTTGATTTTAATTCGATTCTTTCACGTTTTCCGTAGAGGTTGCCATTAATAGTCAAAACATCAAAAATCGAATGGTTATTCCTCTAGTATTAGATGAGAATCGATCGTTATTTTTGATTTTAAGTCGATTCCTTCATGTCTTCAGCAATGACTACCAATAATAATCGAAACGTTAAAAATCTAAAGTAGAATGGATACTTCTCGAGTATTAGATGAGAATCGATCACTATTTTTGAATTTAACTCAACATGGACTGCCAAATAGCAAGTGATATCTGATTAATACTAAAGGAATAAACATATTAATATTTCAAATGAATTTGGATAAAGTTTAGCAACGATCCGTTGCATTTTCTTTCTTTTGAAACTAGAAAGAATTTTTCAAAAAATATCAACTTGGGGTGTATACCCAACTTATATTAAAAAAAAGAATTTACATTTTTAGTTCAGGCTTTCTAGGATTTTACTAGAGATCATTTGTTTATAGTGCATATCAGAGGAATTCATCCCCTCGGAAGTTGAACCCGAGAACTAACATGTTTACCGGGCTGTTAGTTTATACCCTTGAGACAAAAACACACTTTGACCTGCAATATCAGGAAAAATTGCGATTTTTTGCAAAAAATTGCAGTTTTTCAAAACATCAACCTCATTGCGGAACAAATTACCATTTATCTAATTTAGATGAAACTTTGTTTTTAATTGTAGAAAATTTAATCTACTTTAGAGATGTATAAATTGGTCTTTTTCGAAAACGTGCTCCTTCCCCGTATGAAAATAAATAGATTTTCGAAATATCTTTTTTATATATTTTTGAAAATATATTAAAAATATAAAATTTTTGTGTTTAATTTATATAAAATTTATGTTTTTTATATATTCTTAAAATATAAACTATTTTTATGTCGCTCTAGTATAAATTTTATATAAATTTAACACAAAAATTTTATATTTTTAATATATTTTCAAAAAATATATAAAAAACATATTTCGAAAATCTATTTATTTCCATACGGGTCATGGGAAAATATCGAAAAAAGTGCGAATTTTTGGATGATCCGGAGGGCTGCCAAGGTCAAAAACTTGGATTTTGCGCTTGAGCCCGAACGGTTGATCGGAAAAAAGCTGAATAATTAAATTTGTAGAAAATTTCATTTAGAATAGGAAGGTTATTTACGAAAAGTCGATAGTTTTCGACTTATAAGCGAAACCCGCATGGAAATAAATAGATTTTCGAAATGTGTTTTGTTTATATTCTTGGGACATGTCCGAAATATATTACAAAAATATATAAAAATTGGCCGTTTTGGATATATTTTCAGATATATTCATTATATATTTTAGGGATATAAAAAGAACATATTTTTTTTTATAAAAAAAACATATTTTAAAATTATAAAAAGAATATACTTTATATTTATAAAAAAAACATATTTTGAATTTATAAAAAAAATGTATTTTAAATTTATAAAAAAGAAGTATTTTGAATTTATAAAAATAATATATTTTAAATTATATAATTTATATATTAGAAGAATTATTAAATGAATATTATATTTTCTTAATATATTTGGGTTATACTCAGGGAAAGAGAGGGTGTAGGTTTTAAGTGAAACACAATGATATTTAAAAAGGAAGGGTAAATGAGAGGTATATTGTTACACAGTAGTGTAATAAAACAAAAAGTTTTCACAAATCCGATTTATTTATTTAAAATAGATTTACAATAGATTTATTTAAAATAGATTTACAATGAATCCTGAATGTCTTCAGCAGGGGGAGGCAAATTTTCTTTTTTTTTCTCAGACGCTCTGAATCTGAGCGAAGTAATTTTAGAATTTACAGCTTGCCCAAATTCAGCATCCGTAATTTTCCCGGGGAAAATTTTGTTGACGCTATCTAAAATTGGGATAAAAAATAAAATAAAACTTTTAAATTTGAGGAAACAAAAAAGAATAAGTATCAAATAAGACATTGATGTCTTATACCCACATTTCAAGGCATCAAGAATCTTCGGATCCAGGCGCTTTTTTGCCGAAATATTTTGCCCCAGTTTGTTTTTTGGGGCACCTCCTTTGTAATTGATCTCAAGGAGAACATCAATCTTAAACAGACATGGTAATAGGGCCTTTACCATGCCTATGGCATTGTTTCTGGAAATGGCGGACATCCATTCCAGTTCATCCACTTTGACACCGCTTCCAGATATGCCAAGTTCAACCTGTATATTATAATAGTATTAAAGTTCTTTTATTTTTTATATAAAGTTTAATTGTTTTTATTCACTTACCTGTCCCACGTGAAAACCGCCACTTTTATTTGGTGGAGGTGATATGTCTTTGCTTGTCGATTCATCCAATTTTTTTTGAATTTTCGATATAGCATCAAACATATATGCTATAGTCTCCGACAAAGCGGAAATAGACTTTTGCATGACATCTAATTCTGTAAACAAGTGAATTAGTTATTTCACATGCACATTTAAAAATATTAATAAAATTAACTCAGATTATGTATGGTTTTTTACTTTTCGAAATCTCCCCGATGGAAGACTCTCCATTAACTTCAGGGGCGATGGTATCTGAACCTGCTATAAACAGATTGAGATCTGATTTGTCCTCATCCTCATATCCTACCTTAAAATTTAAATGGAAGACAAAAAAAGTAATTTAAAATAAATTCTAATAAATATATATCTAAATGTATAAAAATATTATTATATATTTTTATATATAAAATACATTAAAAACTTTAAAGTAAGCGATATTTTTGATAAATTTACGATTTTAATAAATTACCATGTTAATTATTTCGGGTTTTTTATCTTGAGGTTTAGCGTTTTTTTTTATTCAGATTTTTGCTTAAATTCACCTCTTGATTTTTCTCTTTTAAAATAGATGTACTCTGCGAAAAATATCATAAATTTTCATTAACATGTTATTTTTTTTAATTATAATATATATATATATATATATATATATATATGCATATATATACAGATATAAACCGGGTGAGTTTTTTATCTTGAGACAGTCTTATAACTCCAAAACAGTGCATTATATGAAAAAAAGTTTCAAATAAAAGTTTTTTTATATCAAGGGAAAAATTAAACTACACTATTTTTTGTCGACGTAGAACAAGCTTTCAAGAGTATTTTGAGGTCAAGTTCTGTTTTTTAAATAGAAACCTATATGTTTCTGTACATATTTTGAATCTACCAAAAAAACTGAACAACTTTTATTAAAACTATTTTTTTTATACATTTTATACTGTTTAAAAAACAGAAGTTGACCTCGAAATACCCTTGAAAGCTGGTTCTAGGTCGACAAACAATAGTGTAGTTTAGTTTACCCCTTGATATAAATAAACTTTTATTTGAAACTTTTTTCATATAATGCACTGTTTTTGAGTTGTAAGATTGTCTCAAGATAAAAAACTCACCAGGTATATATATATATATATATATTAGGGTGGTGGGGGACTTATTTAGGAAATTTTCATATTTTTATGGTCCTAGTGGCTCATATTGGTTCGAAATAAGTAAATAATAAAAAATATCCTCAAGTTTTAAGACTCTCTATATCACTAGATATCTTAACTTATGCTGAATGCACATTGATGTAAGTTTACCATTTAAATAGCATATGAGAAACTTATATAACTTTGCGAGTAGAGTTAAAATTGTCATAGAGATCTGAAACTTGGGGGATATATTTTTTTATTTTGAACCAATGTGAGCTTCTGGGAGCATCAAAATGAGAAAATACCCTAAATAAGGACCACCTTATATATAAAACTTACCGGTTCTAGGCCTTTTGCACACCTTGATATAGGGCTAGTTTCTTTATCAGATTTTTTTAATGAAAGCCTATTTTGAATTTGCGAATCACCTTCACATATGGATAGTGTCTTATTCAGCGTTGACTTCTTATCTATTATTATTTAAAGTAGAAATTTAATAGATCAATATTTCAATTAAACATTAAATACAGGGTGATTCATACGTTCATTGTACCGTACGTTAGACGTTTATGGAAAACGGAGCGCAGGATTTTTCTGAAAATATAGCATACATTTTCTTACCTGTTCTATCGATCTAAAATATTTTCAGGATTGCGACGTTTCGGCTTCCATCGAAAACTCGTATCAACTCTATTTTTTTAAATGGAACACCCCGTATATTAACACGTTTTTATAACCGCCCTTTTATTAAAATACTTTTTCTTAATATTTTCCTATACCTTCGATGGAAGCCTAAACGTCGCAATGCTGAACATATTTTAGATCGATAGAACAGGTAAGGTGCTAAATTTTCAGAAAAATCCTGCGTTCCGTTTTCCATAAACTTCTAAAGTGCCATCGACCGCGTGAATTACCATGTATAGAGGGCGAAATTTTTGAAGGTTTTTTTCGGCAAAATTTAAGGGGGGTCGATCATATAATATTATTTGAAAGACTTCCCTTAATTTTTGGTAAAAATGTTCCGCCAAATGCATTTTCTTAGGATTTTTTTGAAATTTATACAGATTATTATTTAAATACTTCTGCGTCGATTGGTGGCAAAATGAAATTTATGAACAATACAGTTCCGGAGATATTAAATTTCAAAAATCGAATTTTTCAGGCTCTTTAACATTGCAGTGTACGGGATATCGGAAAATTTACATACATATTTAATTATAATTAAGTATCCGTTCTTACTATTTTTATAAAAAACTAAACCAACATTGAACTTTTGTCGCTTCCATCTTTTTGTTTTTTTCTTTTTTTTCGACGAAAAAATCGATTTATAATGTGTCTTTCTAACCTAAGAGGTTTGTGAAATGACTATAAATGGTTGTGTTTCTAAAACATTTAATTTATTAAATTAAAATATGTTTACAAATGAGATTTACAATTAATTAAAATATCTTACCTAAAACAAATCGATTTTTATAGTCCATAATTATATATAGTTTATAACATTAATACAACAATTATACAATAGTGTGTTTTTGACATTTAGAAAAATTTGTCTTGGTAAGGTTATAACAAATAAATTTGGAATAAATCTAAATTGAGTAGAACGCGGGAAATACGAAAGTATTTTACATATATATATATATATATATATATATATATATATATATATATATATATATATTAAATTAACCATTGTGTATTACATTAATAAACTAAAAAAAAAATTTAAATGCCCTACTGTTAAAAATTTAGTATTTTGTATAAAAAAGATGTGAAGGTCGTTTATCAATAAATTATTTAATTAATTAATTAATAAAAATCTTTATTATTTATTTATCCCATACCATATCTATATTATCTATGTCATATAATATTATTATAGATATATATTGAAGACTATAATATATACATTAACATATATTGCACCACGCTCATGTATGTAAACTCCGATGGTATATATTGGTTGTGTGTTATATTAATAAACTAAAATAAATATATATTAGTTGATAATCTCAAAAAAGCTTATAATCATTTCAAAGATGCAAAGGGGGTTATTTTTATTTTGATGTTTTAACTCGGTTTATTTATTTTTTATTATACTTTTTTACTCTCTTATATTTATGCAATAAAGACTGATTATAAAATAAATAAATAAATAAAATAATTAATTTAATAATTAATTAATTTTATTTTCATTACTGAAACCTATCTGAACGGATTTGAATATAATATAATATAATATATAATATATGTTATATTCAACGATGCGTTCGATCTGTATACAAATTTGGACCCCACCAGAAAAAATATAGCCTATATGTATGTTGTGATTTGTTTCAAATTTCATCAAAAATCATTTTTTGTTTTTGGACCCCACCCAAAAAATATAGGCTATGTTTTTTTCTGTGAATCAAATTTCATAAAAAATCATTTTTTTTTAATTTTTTGTTGTTGAACCCCTCTTGGTCAAATTGGACCCCATAAAAAATATAGGCTATGTTTTTTTCTGTGAATCAAATTTCATAATAAATCATTTTATTATAATTTTTTGTTGTTGGACCCCTCTTGTCCAAATTGGACCCCATAAAAAATATAGGCTATGTTTTTTTCTGTGAATCAAATTTCATAAAAAATCATTTTTTTATAATTTTTTGTTGTTGGACCCCTCTTGGTCAAATTGGACCCCATAAAAAATATAGGCTGTGTTGTTCTGTGAATCAAATTTCTTAAAAAAATCATTTTTTATTTTGGGACCCCCTCAGCTAAATTTGACCCCACCAGAAAAAATATTGGCCATCTGTATCAAATTTCATCAAAAATCATTTTCATCATTTTTATGGGACCCTCCAGCCAAATTGGACCCCACCATAAAAAACATATGCTATATGCTGTTCTGTGAATCAAATTTCATAAAAAATCATTTATCATTTTCTTATTTTGGGACCCCTCAGCCAAATTAAATACATATATTTATTTTTCAAATATCTTATTCAAAATATATCATTTAAAACAAAATTTATATAACCGATTCAGAATATATCTTTGAAATATATTTAAAAACATTAAAAAATTTATACTGGAGAGATATAAAAATAATTTTATTTTAAAAACATATTTAAAACACATAAAATTTATATCGAATTCTGAATATATCGTTGAAACATAGTTACAAACATTAAAAAATTTATACTAGAGAGATATAAAAATAATTATATTTTAAGAATATATGGAAAACATAAACTTTACATAAATTTAACACAAAATTTTTATATTTTTAATATATTTTCAAAAAATATATAAAAAACATATTTCGAAAATCTATTTATTTCCATACGGGAAAACAGCCAAAAAATGGAAATTTTCGCCATTTTTTGCATTTTCTACAATGTTGCGTTGCGAAATTTTAAATTTGGGAGACTTTGGAATTTGGATTCACGGCCCAAAAAAGCATATATAGGCAAAAAATCAGAACTATTCCAAAACTTTCCCCATTTGAGCACAATTTAACTGGACTATAAAGCTAAAAACAAAAACCCAACCGCACTAAAATTGCGTTTCAGACCTGGGGGGCCTCTGATTATGTATGCAAATTTAAGTTGAATTTGGTCTAAAGGCCTAGATTTTTATTTTTGACCCTACAGCTGCCCCCCCCACCCCCGATTTTGGTCCTATAAAAAAAATCATCTTTTCCTTATTATAGGTTCATTTTATAGTATTATAGTCATTTTCTTATTTTTTTTCAGTTTGAAAATCTTATAATTGTAATTTTTAAACCCTTCACCCCTTAATTTTTGGTTCGATTTCAACCAATATCTAATCAGACCATAATAAAATGTTATAAAAGTTTTTAAATAGCTGTACCTTTAGGCGGGGTTGGAGATTGATTAGCATATGTATATATATTCAAAAATGGAATTTAATTCTCTACAACTTCTTTTCTATGCATATGTTTCGTTCATGAATAGGTTTAGACAATATGATGCAATGTTTGATAATTATTTTGAGGTAAAATGATTTTTTTCATATATTTCAACTTGTTTCGAGGGTATAGCTCGAAAACGGTTGGGAATTTGAAAAAAACATATAGTATAAAAGTTTTAGATAATTTTATGAACTTTATTTTATTATTGAAAAAAATTTCCCTCCGATGCACCGTTTTCGAGATATAAGCGAAAAACCACAAATGCGCACCTTTCCCCCCACCCCCCACCCCGGCTCCCCACCTATGTGTCAGGACTCTTGGTCACTGTTAACACCCTAAGCCCCCTGAACAAGCTTCTGAAGGAATCGCTTAGTTACCTGCTCACGCACTCTACAACTCATTCCTTGACTGGACTATAAGGTTAAATTAAAAAAAAAAAAAAAAAAACGAAAGATTTTCTTATACGGTTATCGATTAGTTTTGTGATAATAAAAAAATTAAGGGCTCTTTTTTGAACTGCGTCCCCAGGTTGAAAATCCACCACCCGCCACTGGTATTTATAGAGTTCATTAAAAGTAGATTTCAAGGATCAAAATATTGGAATATTTTTCCATAAAACTTTCACAATATTAATAATATTTAACTGATATTTAATATGAAATTTGAAATTAAAAACAAAAACTAAAATATAAACTCTTGAGAGAGCTATACCTAAAATATATAGATTTCCAGTATGACTTTCATATCCAATATATATATATATATATATATATATTTGAAATATTCTCTTTTCCAACAGGCACGTCAAATATACTAAGGAAATAAAAAGCACCGCACATTCAAGATGAAATATTGTTCAAGTATCGTATACTAAGGGCGGGTCTTCTCTCTGCTCTGCATACAGGCTATAAAAAGACGAACCACATCTAGAAAATTTACAAACATTTATTTATTTACAGTACCAGCTGGGAAGCCCGCCTTTGGCGAGCATCTTACTGACTGAGGGGCTACGCCCCTGGACTCCTTAGTGGGTCTAAAAATAATAATTTAAACATCCTAATTTTAATAAATTCTATTTGTCATAAAAAATTAGTGAGTTTTAAAACTACAAAAATTGGGGAGCCGTGTTGGCTCAGTTGGCTAACGCACCGGCCTCGTTTTGACATCGATCGGTTATGACGATGTTGGAATGGGAGGCCGGGGTTCGATCCTGGCTGACGAATAAAAATTTCTACCGGCTGAAAACTCGGCTCCCCCACTAACCCTACTAACACTTTACTTATGTGCTGTCTAAATGGGCTTTGTTTCCGGTGACATTAAATAAATAAAAAAAAAAAAAAAACTACAAAAATCACTATGGCATCGTCGTACCAAGCCGATTATAATAAGTTATATTATACATTATGATTAAAAAAAATTTTCTATTCAGAATTTCAGATTTAATTATTTATATTTCTGGTCTGGCCGAAGGCTTTCTCGGACTCAAGGCTTGTCTCTTAATCCCCTCCATTGAGTCATTTTCCCTTTATTATAACAAACAGAAACGTCGCTAAAGAAGTTTCACTTCAAAATAGTCTTAAGAACGTTTATTTTAAATCCAAACGTTTCCGGGGAATTTCTCCCTTTAACAATGATATTTTAATTTGGAAAAATAAAAAAAAATAGTTGTTTTTACTAAGATTTTAAAAGCAACACGAGTGTTTTCTCAAATTAAAATTCCATTAATAAAGGAGAAAATCCTCGCGAAGCGTTAGGATTTAAAATAAACGTTCTTTTTAGGATTGTTTTTTAAAGAATTTGTATTTTTTAATTTTATTATAAAACAATCAATAAATATTTATAAATTTGATTAGAAAAAGTCTGATTTTGATTTTTAAAATCCTGAATTTGATATGGAAAAGTCCGAATTTGAAGTTAAAAACCTATACCAAAGACCGAAAAAAAAACATTAGATTATTTTTATAAATAATAGTTTAAATTTACTAATTTTAATAAATTTTATATGTCATGAACTTTTACTGGGATTTGAAATTAAAAAAATCACGTCGGCCTCGGCGCCCAAGCCGATTTATAATAAGTATATCTCCTCTGCCTTTCATTATCATTTGCGGGGATTTCTCTTTTTTCTTTTTGCATTCACACAGCAGCTGTCTGGGGGGAATTGGCTATTATTAGTGGATATATATCGGGTGTTTTTTTTAGAGGTATAGAACTTTCGAATTGAAATAAAACACAAGAAAATCGTTTTAATGTCCATCAATTTGGCTTTATTGGAAGGATAATTTTATGCCATTAATGTTTAAATATGATTTCGGGCATGTGGCCGCCGCGGCTGGCTCGAATAAATCCAATTCTACAGGTCCAATTTTCAACCACTTTTTCGAGCATATGGGGCCGTATGTTGGCAATAACGCCACGAATGTTGGCTACGTCAACAAGCAAAATTGCCGCATTTGGAGTGAAGAGAATCCACATGAGACCCTTGAGACGCCATTACATCCACAAAAACTGACTGTTTGGTGTGCTCTATGGGCTGGTGGAGTCATTGGGCCATACTTCTTCCGAAATAATGCTGGAGAGTCAGTTACCGTTAATGGAGACCGGTATAGAGCCATGATAACCGACTATTTTGTTCCCGAATTGGATGGCATGAATGTGGATGAGTTGTGGTTCCAACAAGACGGCGCTACATGCCACACAGCGCACGTCACATTCGATGAGCGCATAATTTCGCGGAATGGACCTGTCAATTGGCCACCAAGATCGTGTGATTTGACACCATTGGATTATTTTCTTTGGGGATATGTGAAGTCGCTCGTCTACGCCAACAAACCAGAAACGTTAGGGGACTTGGAAGCCAACATTCGTGGCGTTATTGCCAACATACGGCCCCATATGCTCGAAAAAGTGGTTGAAAATTGGACCTGTAGAATTGGATTTATTCGAGCCAGCCGCGGCGGCCACATGCCCGAAATCATATTTAAACATTAATGGCATAAAATTATCCTTCCAATAAAGCCAAATTGATGGACATTAAAACGATTTTCTTGTGTTTTATTTCAATTCGAAGTTCCTATACCCCTAAAAAAAACACCCGATATATATATTTCCCTTTGATTAATGTTATTTTTATTTTAATTACTATGGAGAGTAGTTTATTCTGTGTGTTAGCTTAAAATTAATTATCTAAATTGAATTTTAAATGAAAGGGAAAGGGCGAGAAAAGTAAATTCCATTATTAACCCCCCCGGGGTTTTTCTTTTTTGAACTTCATTTGAAAATTTAGAATTTAAATCCGAAAATTTATAAATATATCGGATTGATTCATTATTCTGACATGCTGCAACAAAGAGAGGTTTCTTTTTTTACTTTACCATCCAGGGTATGGTCAAATATTATAATCGTGTATGGAAAAAATGGATTTATTGCTTCTTTTTTTCGAACTATCTCAAAAACGGCTGAAACTATTTTTATTAAAAAAAAATTGGACGAAATCATGGCGTTTTGCTCTACAAAAAAGCCTTAATAACGTTGCCAAATTTTTGTGGACGCACTAGCGCAAAAATTAGTGTGAATATCAAAATTAAATTTCACATTTAGTTTAGGTGGATTGAGATTAAGAGTTGATTAGATTTTAGTTGAAATCGAACCCAAAATTAATGGGGGTGTGGGGTCAAAAAATGAAAATCTAGGACCTTGGACCAAACTCAACCAAATTTTGTATACATAATCAGTGGGCATATGGGCAGTGTATATGGGCGGTTAGTTTTGGCACTTATAAACCTATGGGGGCCCACTGATTATGTATACAAAATTTGGTTGAGTTTGCTCAAACGGCCTAGAGTTTTAATTTTTAACCCCCCCCCCCCTAAATGATTATAAATTATTTTATTAAATTAAATATAAGAGAGAGACCTGGTAAAGTCATGTGGATGGCCACATCAGTTTATTTAAACTAATTTAATTATTTTAAATATTTTTTCAATTTTCCCTAAAGAAATATAGATTAAATATAAGAGAGAGGTATTTCAAAAACAGTTAACATGCCAAGAGCCAAGTCAAAAAAAGTTTGTGATGAACTGTCGTAGATTTTAAGAAAATTGGCCAACAATTTGGGGAGTTTTTAAAAGTATGCAATATTGCAAAAAGTGTTCAGTGTAGTAGTTCTCTTTTGATTTTGTTAAAATAAATAGTTTTATTTTGCAAAACGCCAACGGTCTAGTTAATCTAAAATTCCAATGTTGATCAAAAAGTTAATGAAAGATGTTTTTGAATTTAATTTGAAGCAATTTTCTAAATAGATTGGAGTGTGAATAAAAATTAATTAAATTTTAATTAAATTGCTTTACATATACATATACAACATCTTTTCAATGCTGTCAATATAATCAATTATCAGCCTAGTTGGGATTGATCATATGCTTATTGCATATTCATCAGAAGCGTTTGATCCACAATAGGCTATCACTGACACGTACAGCTCAGAGATGTCCAAGACATGTCCATTCCAAAGGGACATTAGCTATAGGGACCTATAGCTAAGATAAAATAATAGGATTTTTGTCTTATATTGTGAAGCATGTAGGTAACTAAATCAAAACTAAACATTAATATTCTTCTAATGCAGTGTTTCCGAACCTTTTTTATGTCATGCCCCACCTAATATTTTATAAAATTCTTATGCACCCATATGTAAAATTGTTTATAAAAGATCTAAATTTTTTTGTTATTTCTATATACAGGGTGTTTAGACTTAGGCACGCCTGACGCAGCTAGTACTTATTATTAGTTTTTAAGGAATTTGGTGTTGGTACTTGGTGAAACATTTTTATAAAAATACTTGGTAATTTCACATTAAGATATAAAAATAGAACGAATTTATTTTTGGAGACTTTTTAATCTCGATATATATATTTCGGGTGGCTAACCCATCTTCAGGAGCAACAGAAAGTAACTGAGTTACTTAACTCTCCAAAAATAAATTCGTTTTATTTTTAGTACGCGATTTTTTTAATTTTAAAAGCCACTAATAGTTCATGACAAATAAAATTGATTAAAATTAGGAAATATAGATTATTATTAATAAATCCATTGAAGACGGGCTTAGCAGCTAGTTTCAAATTATAATACAAACTTGCCTTGTATTACATTTTTTCTTGTCGGAGTATATAACACATCACTCAATAAGTCTCCGGTCTAACTAAGAAAAACATTTTTTTTTTTAGAAATTCCACTTTATTCATAAACATACTCTCCTTCAAGAGTGATACATTCATTCCAACCCTTCTCTACCTTTTTGATGCCCTTTATGTAAAACGATTTGTCTTTGCTCTCAAAATAAGCCTCAGTTTCGGCAATCACTTCTTCATTTGAGCCAAATTTCTTTCCCTGGAGCATCTTTATCATGTCTGCAAAAAGCCAGTAGTCGCTGGGGGACAAATCTGGAGGGTACGGTGGATGGGGAAGCAATTCAAAGCGTAATTCATCCAATTTAACCATTGTTTTCATCGACTTGTGACACGGGACATTGTCCTGGTGAAACAGCACTCTTTTCTTTTGCATGTGGGCCGTTTTTTCTTGATTTTTGCACTCAATCTATCCAATAATGCCATGTAATATTCACTATTGATAGTTTTGCCTTTCTCATTAGAATCGATGAACAAAATTCCATGCGCGTCAAAAATACGGATGCCATAATCTTGCCAGCCACCTTTTGAGTTTTTGGTCGCTTTGGACGACTTTCACCGGTTGCTGTCCACTCAGCTGACGATATTTTTGATTCAGGCGTGCAGTGGTGGATCCATGTTTCATCCATTGTCACATACCGACGAAAGAAATCCTTTTTATTTCGCTTGAACAGCTCCAAACAGCGCTCTGAATCGTCGACGCGTTGTTGTTTCTGGTCGGGTGTGAACAAACGTGGCACCCACTTCGAAACCAACTTGCGCATGCCCACATTTTCATGTAAAATTGTAAAGGTACTATATCTTACATCTGATATCTTCAAGGTGTCAGCTATCTCACGCAACTTCATTTTACGGTCTTTTAAAACAATTTTGTGGACATTTTTTATGTTTTCCGGTACAACTGCCGTTTTTGGGTTACCAGAGCGTTCATCATCATCGGTGCTTGTACGATCGGGTTTAAATTCTGCATACCAGTCAATAATAGTTGATTTCCCTGGTGCAGAGTCCCCATAATGCTTATCAAGCCACTGCTTGGCTCCAACAATATTTTTCCCCGTCAAAAACAGTGTTTAATCAACACCCGAAATTCCTTCGTATCCATTGTCTTCGAAAATTACAAAACTGGGGTCACTAAAACGACTGTAACCTCTAAACTAACGGTCAGAATACCATTTTGACACGTACTATTTGAAGGTTAGTACTACCCGGAAATCACGTGGGTCTGTCAACAATGTTGCCATTTATGTGTCAGACCGGGGAATTATTGAGTGACGTAATATACCTATATTTTTTATAATTTTTGCTAAAATTCTAAAATTCTTAATAAATTAGGAGGGTTTTTTTTCACTCTTCGGCTATAGGTGAGAGACACAGGTTCGAATCCCGTCGGGTGCTCAATTTCATTTTCCCTTTTGAAAAAAATAATAAAATAATTTCTAAATATGTAGAATTAAAATAGAAAATTATTGAATTAAGTTTTGCGGTTCAATTACTTCAAGAAAATATTAAAAAAACTTGAAAATGTTAATTTGTCTAATTTCAAAAATGTTTTTCTTTGATTTTCAGAAAGATCCAACGCCAATGAATTCGGTTACTTTGACTCATCTCTCCTTCAAAACCAGTGGTAATTACCGATGTGAAGTATCTACAGAGGGCCCCAATTTCAAGACAGTAGCTGCTAATCAAAATATGAGTGTATTAGGTAAGGAACTGATTTTTTGATATTTTAAAAACCGTTGATTTTCAATTAATCCTCTGTCGGCCGCAATGCGCCTGAGAGGCGCTCTATGTTTTTAATATTATAAATTAATAAGTAGTTATAATTTTACCCAGTAATTATATTTTTAGTATTCGAACCAATTCTAAACTATTATGGGCGTCAGCAGCCCAAAAATTCGAAGAGTGGTTTCTTGTAACCACCTAATGAGCATAATTCACTTTTCCACCAAGTTGGTAAAAATACCCTATCTTTGTCAATCGATTGTGGCTAAACATCTGAACCAATTTTAAGGTTTATGTACATTGTTCGGCGCAAAATTATGTGCTTTTTTATTTTAGTACGAGTGAAATTTTCTTTAGGACGCATGGTTTTTCAGTTATAAGTGAAAATCTGAATAAAGTCCAAAATTTTCGTGGTTTTTATGCCCTAATAAATTTAGTACCAACCACAAACCGTCACAAACTCATATAACTCTTATTTGGGATGCCTAACGTCTATTAAAATTATTTCCAGCGTGTGCATATTAATTGGGCACCGCTGCCTTTTTTCGGTCTAATTTCTCTGTGGGGAATATTTTAAGTATAAATTAAGACAAAAAAAGGAATTTTATTTCCATATTGTGAAATAGCCCCCCACCCACCAAGACAAAATCCTGGTTGCGCCACTGGTTTACGGGACAGAAGAATAAGCCTACGCGGGTATGAGAATTTCACATACATTTTTTTAGTCCTATGTTTTCTAATTATTTTTATTTTCTAATTAATATTTTATACAGAGAGTGAATCTTCAAATAAAAGATCTAATAACTTGTGCAATAAACTATCCCTTCAGATTTTAATCTAAAAAGTTACACTAAACACTTTTTCACTTTGTGAATGTTAATGTTTTAATTTTTATAAACATAAAATATATTTTTTTCTAAAATTTTCAATTAATATGCAGAAAAAAAACAAGAAAATATAAACTGAATAAATTATTACATTTCATGTAAAATCCTTTTAGCCTTATGAATATGGATAATGAATTAACTTGAGGAGATAAACATATAGGGGGAGAGCTTCTTCAGAAATGATTCACTTTCTTCTAAGCAGCAGATCTCTCTCTTTTGAGTGTAATATTATGAAAATAACGAAATTACAAATTAACAAGTTAAAATCCAATTATTGAGAAAACATGAAGAAATAATGGGAAATCACTCCAGAGAATAATTTTCTAAAATATTAATATATACCATATGTTATAGTTAAAGTATAAACTCGAGTTAATGTATACATTGACTAGTGAATGTATACATTTACGTGCATTTTTATACAGAGTGTCAACTGAATAATAAAATCCACACTATTTCTAGTTAATGTATATGTTGCAGTAAAAACCGATTTTTAGTAAGAACGGGTTCTTATTATTTAAAACGCGTTTTACTGAATACCTTTGTGGCAACTAGTTTTTACTGATGTCAAAAATGAATTTCAGTGAATACTGGTTAGATAAAACGCCTCTTGGCAAAACGACTCAGTAAAAACCCGCGTCAATGTTGATTTAGATTATATGCGACGAATTCGAATCAAATAATCCCTAAACTGTTTACTCTACGTCAAATTCCATTAGAAACAAAGTTGTAGAGGATGTAATTTTTGACATTTTCAATTAAAAATTTTTTGTAAATAAACACCCAAAATGAGGGGGGAGGGGTCAAAAATTAAGATTCTAGCCATTTGGACCAAACTCAACCAAATTTTGTATATATATTTTATGGGCCCCCAGAAGGTTAGAAATACAAAAACTAAGCATACAAAATGGGGGTGGTGGAAATGAAGATTTTATCCCTTCGGATAAAATTTAACCAAATTTGGTGTAGATATTCTCTGGGCTAGAAATACAAAAAATAGGCATCCAAAATGGGGGGAGGGGGTGAAAATTTTACCCCTTCTGATCAAATTTAACCAAATTTTGTATAGATATTCTGTGGGCGAGGGAAATTTTTTCATTCCCCACCCCCATTTCGGGTGGTTAGTTTTTCTATTTCTAGCCTTCTGGGGCCCAAAGAATATCTATACAAAATTTGGTTGAATTTCATCCAAAGTGATCCAATTTTCATTTTTCACCGCCCCCTCCCTCCCATTCACTTTGAGTGTTATTCGAATTCGTCACATATAATCTAAATGAACATTGACGAGGGTTTTTAATGAGTCGTTTTTACAAGACGCGTTTTATCTAGTTATAACCAGTTTTCACTGAAATTTATTTTTGACATCAGTAAAAACTAGTTGCCACAAAGGTATTCAATGAAACGTTTTAACTAGTGAGAACCCGCTCTTACTAAAAATCGGTTTTTACTGCAACATATACATTGACGACGAGGCATTAGTCAAAGTATAAATATTGTTTAATATTTTTCCATATTGGAGCTAGAAACACAAATAATTGTAAACAATATTTGTAACCTGTAAATATTACTCATATATTTACGCAAAGAAAAAATTTACTCCATTTAAATTAAGGTAGTGATTTTACATTTGAATTATTCAACAATATCAAAAATCAGATTGAACTAAGAAATAGTAAAAATTGTTTCTGTTAATAGATGTTTGGCTGTTTTTATACAAAATTTTGAAGACTATCCCAGGTTAATTAAAAATTAATTCATATAAATTAAAGGCTGATCTTTAGAAACGTTGTGAGAGTAAAATGGTACTTTATTTACTTATTTATTTTTTGTGCAAGCCGTCTGAAGTGCATTTTTTTAACAATATCAGTGACAGGCGAAGATTGGCGGGCGAAGTCAATCGAACAGTCTAAAAACCAGTTCAAAATCATTATTCTGTAACGGAAAGTAAATAAACTACAATCGTTCGTTGCTAGACTTTATCCAAAGTCTTTGCTTAGGCACTTATTACTACATAAAACAAATTAAGTTGTTTCTCAATACGCATTATAAAATATATATCAAGGACTGTAGTATTTAAAATATTCAAAAGATCTTAACTTAGCAGTAAGAAGTAAGTAGAGGGTGAATTTGAGAATTTCACGTGCGCCTGTATTTAGGCAACTGATCGGCGTAGAAGATTAGAAGCTGCGTAGAAGCTAGGCGAGGCCATTGGTTATTTCGAGAATATTTTCGTACTTTGTAAACAAGTTACCATGTGTGAAATTCATTTCCATATCTAATTTCAATACTTGAATGAAAAAACTGTGCGTGTGTGTGTGGGGGGGGGGGGGGGGGGGCTCAAAAAATGAAAATCTAGACTTTTGGAAAAATTTATAATTAATTGATTTATTTCGAGTGAAGGCGGAGTGACCCGAGGGGCGAGTGCTAGTAAAATTGGCAAGAACGGACGTTGCACCTAGTATAGATAAATATTATTTTTTATCAAGCAGATAACAACCTCATTGATTTCCCTTTATTTTCATTTTTTTATCGTGGTGTAAATGTCTGAAAATTGCAACAATCAAAATTCTGGATGATTTTTTTGTCTGAATCAATAAGTACTCACAATAAATAATTGGTAAATATGAATTATTTTTGTCTGTTGAATATGATTATAAGTATAATTGAAATAGCAATCAAAGAAAGAATTGGGAATATATTTTGTAAAAAGGCCTGAATGAAAGTCCTCTCTGAATTATTTCTTTTCTGGGCAGGCAGGAAGAAAGAGATGAAAGTTCAAGACAAGAACAGACAAGTTTCAGAAAATTCAAGTTATTCTAGAAATACCCTTGTTTGAAATAAAGTGAGGAAAGAAATAATCAAATCAACCTTATTTAAATAGCACAGTAAATGCAAAAATAGAAAAATTATTAAGATAAGAGATAAATAATAATAATAATTTTTAGAAAAAAAACAGAGTTCAAAAAAATTAAATGCAACAAATAAAATAATAAGAACTCAAAATCAAATGAAATGCACTAAAAGGTATAAAAATAATTAACTTATTTCATAAACTCATTTAAAAGATTTCCATGATATATTTTATTTAAATATTTTTTATAAAGGATAACGTTTTGATGCTAATATTTAGAAATTTGAAATTTTGGAATTAAAATATGATATCGAAATGTTCATCGCTTAATTGAGATTATAATTGCCTTATAATAATTAATTATAGTTAGTTAAAGTCGCTCTTACCTTGGAATACTGCCGTTGCCGTTGAGAGGAAGCGTCTCCTCTGAATGATTTCTCCTCAAATGAATAAAATACGTTGGTCGTTCGGAAAAGCATTTTATTTATTATTTCTATTATAATTTTTAGAAAAAAAAACGACTTCAAAAAAATTAAATGCAACAAATAAAATAATAAGAACTCAAAAATCAAATGAAATGCACTAAAAGGTATAAAATAATTAACTTATTTCATAAACTCATTTAAAAGATTTCCATGATATATTTTATTTAAATATTTTTTATAAAGGATAACGTTTTGATGCTAATATTTGGATAATTTGGAGTAAAATATGATATCGAAATGTTCATCTAACTAATTGAGATTATAATTGCCTTATAATACTTAATTATAGTTAGTTAAAGTCGCTCTTACCTTGGAATACTGCCGTTGCCGTTGAGAGGAAGCGTCTCCTCTGGTCAATTTCTGCCACTCAAATGAATAAAATACCGTTGGTCGTTCGGATTATTAATCTATAAAATGTATTCATCTGGATGGGATCAATTCTATAAAACAGAAAAATAGAAAAGCATTTTATTTATTATTTCTATTATAATTTTTAGAAAAAAAAACGACTTCAAAAAAATTAAATGCAACAAATAAAATAATAAGAACTCAAAAATCAAATGAAATGCACTAAAAGGTATAAAATAATTAACTTATTTCATAAACTCATTTAAAAGATTTCCATGATATATTTTATTTAAATATTTTTTATAAAGGATAACGATTTTGATGCTAATATTTGGATAATTTGGAGTAAAATATGATATCGAAATGTTCATCTAACTAATTGAGATTATAATTGCCTTATAATACTTAATTATAGTTAGTTAAAGTCGCTCTTACCTTGGAATACTGCCGTTGCCGTTGAGAGGAAGCGTCTCCTCTGGTCAATTTCTGCCACTCAAATGAATAAAATACCGTTGGTCGTTCGGATTATTAATCTATAAAATGTATTCATCTGGATGGGATCAATTCTATAAAACAGAAAAATAGAAAAGCATTTTATTTATTATTTCTATTATAATTTTTAGAAAAAAAAACGACTTCAAAAAAATTAAATGCAACAAATAAAATAATAAGAACTCAAAAATCAAATGAAATGCACTAAAAGGTATAAAATAATTAACTTATTTCATAAACTCATTTAAAAGATTTCCATGATATATTTTATTTAAATATTTTTTATAAAGGATAACGTTTTGATGCTAATATTTGGATAATTTGGAGTAAAATATGATATCGAAATGTTCATCTAACTAATTGAGATTATAATTGCCTTATAATACTTAATTATAGTTAGTTAAAGTCGCTCTTACCTTGGAATACTGCCGTTGCCGTTGAGAGGAAGCGTCTCCTCTGGTCAATTTCTGCCACTCAAATGAATAAAATACCGTTGGTCGTTCGGATTATTAATCTATAAAATGTATTCATCTGGATGGGATCAATTCTATAAAACAGAAAAATAGAAAAGCATTTTATTTATTATTTCTATTATAATTTTTAGAAAAAAAAACGACTTCAAAAAAATTAAATGCAACAAATAAAATAATAAGAACTCAAAAATCAAATGAAATGCACTAAAAGGTATAAAATAATTAACTTATTTCATAAACTCATTTAAAAGATTTCCATGATATATTTTATTTAAATATTTTTTATAAAGGATAACGTTTTGATGCTAATATTTGGATAATTTGGAGTAAAATATGATATCGAAATGTTCATCTAACTAATTGAGATTATAATTGCCTTATAATACTTAATTATAGTTAGTTAAAGTCGCTCTTACCTTGGAATACTGCCGTTGCCGTTGAGAGGAAGCGTCTCCTCTGGTCAATTTCTGCCACTCAAATGAATAAAATACCGTTGGTCGTTCGGATTATTAATCTATAAAATGTATTCATCTGGATGGGATCAATTCTATAAAACAGAAAAATAGAAAAGCATTTTATTTATTATTTCTATTATAATTTTTAGAAAAAAAAACGACTTCAAAAAAATTAAATGCAACAAATAAAATAATAAGAACTCAAAAATCAAATGAAATGCACTAAAAGGTATAAAATAATTAACTTATTTCATAAACTCATTTAAAAGATTTCCATGATATATTTTATTTAAATATTTTTTATAAAGGATAACGTTTTGATGCTAATATTTGGATAATTTGGAGTAAAATATGATATCGAAATGTTCATCTAACTAATTGAGATTATAATTGCCTTATAATACTTAATTATAGTTAGTTAAAGTCGCTCTTACCTTGGAATACTGCCGTTGCCGTTGAGAGGAAGCGTCTCCTCTGGTCAATTTCTGCCACTCAAATGAATAAAATACCGTTGGTCGTTCGGATTATTAATCTATAAAATGTATTCATCTGGATGGGATCAATTCTATAAAACAGAAAAATAGAAAAGCATTTTATTTATTATTTCTATTATAATTTTTAGAAAAAAAAACGACTTCAAAAAAATTAAATGCAACAAATAAAATAATAAGAACTCAAAAATCAAATGAAATGCACTAAAAGGTATAAAATAATTAACTTATTTCATAAACTCATTTAAAAGATTTCCATGATATATTTTATTTAAATATTTTTTATAAAGGATAACGATTTGATGCTAATATTTGGATAATTTGGAGTAAAATATGATATCGAAATGTTCATCTAACTAATTGAGATTATAATTGCCTTATAATACTTAATTATAGTTAGTTAAAGTCGCTCTTACCTTGGAATACTGCCGTTGCCGTTGAGAGGAAGCGTCTCCTCTGGTCAATTTCTGCCACTCAAATGAATAAAATACCGTTGGTCGTTCGGATTATTAATCTATAAAATGTATTCATCTGGATGGGATCAATTCTATAAAACAGAAAAATAGAAAAGCATTTTATTTATTATTTCTATTATAATTTTTAGAAAAAAAAACGACTTCAAAAAAATTAAATGCAACAAATAAAATAATAAGAACTCAAAAATCAAATGAAATGCACTAAAAGGTATAAAATAATTAACTTATTTCATAAACTCATTTAAAAGATTTCCATGATATATTTTATTTAAATATTTTTTATAAAGGATAACGTTTTGATGCTAATATTTGGATAATTTGGAGTAAAATATGATATCGAAATGTTCATCTAACTAATTGAGATTATAATTGCCTTATAATACTTAATTATAGTTAGTTAAAGTCGCTCTTACCTTGGAATACTGCCGTTGCCGTTGAGAGGAAGCGTCTCCTCTGGTCAATTTCTGCCACTCAAATGAATAAAATACCGTTGGTCGTTCGGATTATTAATCTATAAAATGTATTCATCTGGATGGGATCAATTCTATAAAACAGAAAAATAGAAAAGCATTTTATTTATTATTTCTATTATAATTTTTAGAAAAAAAAACGACTTCAAAAAAATTAAATGCAACAAATAAAATAATAAGAACTCAAAAATCAAATGAAATGCACTAAAAGGTATAAAATAATTAACTTATTTCATAAACTCATTTAAAAGATTTCCATGATATATTTTATTTAAATATTTTTTATAAAGGATAACGTTTTGATGCTAATATTTGGATAATTTGGAGTAAAATATGATATCGAAATGTTCATCTAACTAATTGAGATTATAATTGCCTTATAATACTTAATTATAGTTAGTTAAAGTCGCTCTTACCTTGGAATACTGCCGTTGCCGTTGAGAGGAAGCGTCTCCTCTGGTCAATTTCTGCCACTCAAATGAATAAAATACCGTTGGTCGTTCGGATTATTAATCTATAAAATGTATTCATCTGGATGGGATCAATTCTATAAAACAGAAAAATAGAAAAGCATTTTATTTATTATTTCTATTATAATTTTTAGAAAAAAAAACGACTTCAAAAAAATTAAATGCAACAAATAAAATAATAAGAACTCAAAAATCAAATGAAATGCACTAAAAGGTATAAAATAATTAACTTATTTCATAAACTCATTTAAAAGATTTCCATGATATATTTTATTTAAATATTTTTTATAAAGGATAACGTTTTGATGCTAATATTTGGATAATTTGGAGTAAAATATGATATCGAAATGTTCATCTAACTAATTGAGATTATAATTGCCTTATAATACTTAATTATAGTTAGTTAAAGTCGCTCTTACCTTGGAATACTGCCGTTGCCGTTGAGAGGAAGCGTCTCCTCTGGTCAATTTCTGCCACTCAAATGAATAAAATACCGTTGGTCGTTCGGATTATTAATCTATAAAATGTATTCATCTGGATGGGATCAATTCTATAAAACAGAAAAATAGAAAAGCATTTTATTTATTATTTCTATTATAATTTTTAGAAAAAAAAACGACTTCAAAAAAATTAAATGCAACAAATAAAATAATAAGAACTCAAAAATCAAATGAAATGCACTAAAAGGTATAAAATAATTAACTTATTTCATAAACTCATTTAAAAGATTTCCATGATATATTTTATTTAAATATTTTTTATAAAGGATAACGTTTTGATGCTAATATTTGGATAATTTGGAGTAAAATATGATATCGAAATGTTCATCTAACTAATTGAGATTATAATTGCCTTATAATACTTAATTATAGTTAGTTAAAGTCGCTCTTACCTTGGAATACTGCCGTTGCCGTTGAGAGGAAGCGTCTCCTCTGGTCAATTTCTGCCACTCAAATGAATAAAATACCGTTGGTCGTTCGGATTATTAATCTATAAAATGTATTCATCTGGATGGGATCAATTCTATAAAACAGAAAAATAGAAAAGCATTTTATTTATTATTTCTATTATAATTTTTAGAAAAAAAAACGACTTCAAAAAAATTAAATGCAACAAATAAAATAATAAGAACTCAAAAATCAAATGAAATGCACTAAAAGGTATAAAATAATTAACTTATTTCATAAACTCATTTAAAAGATTTCCATGATATATTTTATTTAAATATTTTTTATAAAGGATAACGATTTGATGCTAATATTTGGATAATTTGGAGTAAAATATGATATCGAAATGTTCATCTAACTAATTGAGATTATAATTGCCTTATAATACTTAATTATAGTTAGTTAAAGTCGCTCTTACCTTGGAATACTGCCGTTGCCGTTGAGAGGAAGCGTCTCCTCTGGTCAATTTCTGCCACTCAAATGAATAAAATACCGTTGGTCGTTCGGATTATTAATCTATAAAATGTATTCATCTGGATGGGATCAATTCTATAAAACAGAAAAATAGAAAAGCATTTTATTTATTATTTCTATTATAATTTTTAGAAAAAAAAACGACTTCAAAAAAATTAAATGCAACAAATAAAATAATAAGAACTCAAAAATCAAATGAAATGCACTAAAAGGTATAAAATAATTAACTTATTTCATAAACTCATTTAAAAGATTTCCATGATATATTTTATTTAAATATTTTTTATAAAGGATAACGTTTTGATGCTAATATTTGGATAATTTGGAGTAAAATATGATATCGAAATGTTCATCTAACTAATTGAGATTATAATTGCCTTATAATACTTAATTATAGTTAGTTAAAGTCGCTCTTACCTTGGAATACTGCCGTTGCCGTTGAGAGGAAGCGTCTCCTCTGGTCAATTTCTGCCACTCAAATGAATAAAATACCGTTGGTCGTTCGGATTATTAATCTATAAAATGTATTCATCTGGATGGGATCAATTCTATAAAACAGAAAAATAGAAAAGCATTTTATTTATTATTTCTATTATAATTTTTAGAAAAAAAAACGACTTCAAAAAAATTAAATGCAACAAATAAAATAATAAGAACTCAAAAATCAAATGAAATGCACTAAAAGGTATAAAATAATTAACTTATTTCATAAACTCATTTAAAAGATTTCCATGATATATTTTATTTAAATATTTTTTATAAAGGATAACGTTTTGATGCTAATATTTGGATAATTTGGAGTAAAATATGATATCGAAATGTTCATCTAACTAATTGAGATTATAATTGCCTTATAATACTTAATTATAGTTAGTTAAAGTCGCTCTTACCTTGGAATACTGCCGTTGCCGTTGAGAGGAAGCGTCTCCTCTGGTCAATTTCTGCCACTCAAATGAATAAAATACCGTTGGTCGTTCGGATTATTAATCTATAAAATGTATTCATCTGGATGGGATCAATTCTATAAAACAGAAAAATAGAAAAGCATTTTATTTATTATTTCTATTATAATTTTTAGAAAAAAAAACGACTTCAAAAAAATTAAATGCAACAAATAAAATAATAAGAACTCAAAAATCAAATGAAATGCACTAAAAGGTATAAAATAATTAACTTATTTCATAAACTCATTTAAAAGATTTCCATGATATATTTTATTTAAATATTTTTTATAAAGGATAACGTTTTGATGCTAATATTTGGATAATTTGGAGTAAAATATGATATCGAAATGTTCATCTAACTAATTGAGATTATAATTGCCTTATAATACTTAATTATAGTTAGTTAAAGTCGCTCTTACCTTGGAATACTGCCGTTGCCGTTGAGAGGAAGCGTCTCCTCTGGTCAATTTCTGCCACTCAAATGAATAAAATACCGTTGGTCGTTCGGATTATTAATCTATAAAATGTATTCATCTGGATGGGATCAATTCTATAAAACAGAAAAATAGA
>JALMQS010000055.1:11697185-11712104 GCA_024734495.1 Forficula auricularia | reverse complement strand
CAATTTATCCTATCATACATATATGGAATACAAAGTTCCGGAATTGTCGATTATTTCTGTTATTTTTTTATTCTATATTATTTATTAATAGGATATGTGGTCAACAATAAATAATTTATTGATGATATTTTCAATTTTTTTGCACTTCCTATTCGACAGGACACGACCTTTACTTTATTTTATTTTTTGAAAGGAATATAGAGTATATTTTTAATGCAATAAAAAACAAATAAAAACTCGCGATTGTAAACAGCAAGGATTTTATTTAGAAAGAAAATTATCCTTATAAGCTATGATAATAATTTTAATTTATGCAGAAACACTAATTCAAAGTCCGTTCTATTTGCATTTTGTTTATAATCTATTATATATTGGTGTTTAATTTTGAAATTTCCTGATCCTATGAGAATGACCAAGGGATAAATTCCAAACTAATCTTCTTGCTGGGCTGGAAGGCTCTGGCTTGAAGATCCGGGTTTAATAAAGGTGTGGACTGTATATTTTAAATTAAGAATAAAAGGAAGGTGTATTTCTTCTTTTTCAATAAATAAAAGGCAAAGATTTGTGATATGAATATTTACAATGGTTTTAATGAGAGAAAATAATGCTGATTTTGTACATACGAAAATGAGATATTATACAAATGGCGATGGCGGTGATAGAATGCAGACGTCTTGTGGCAATTCTGTTCACTTGCGTTTTTTCTCCGATGATATGATAATGAATTCAAGTTTGGTTTCTTCTCCAATTCAATAAAAGATTAAAATTACTTTTAATCAATCCACAATTCTCAATTTAGTTGTTTAAATCAAATTAAATAATAAACAATTGAGACTTAAGTACCAAACAATTTAAATCAAAATAAAATAAATTCTCAATGGCTAACGAGCGTTTTTACTCAAAAATATAAATCAATTCTCTCAACTCTATCAAAATCAAGATGAAAGCGAAGAAGCCAACCAACTGGTTGGATGGCTAGCGGCCCTGCTCCCGGCCAGTTTACAAAATATTCCCTTAGAGGGCATCACTCGTCACTTATTAATTCAAATTTATACAATTGGTATATTATATCGATTATTCTGGAATTCTGGATCACATGAATAATATCCATGAGATGTAATCTAATTACTAATATATATTTGAAAATGTTCTCTAGCCATATGTGTCGGTCTGTCGGTTTTTACTGGTAAATTCTCTACAGAAAGGTCTCTATACCCTTATATATATATAGGTATATATCATTGGCAGTTGGTGACTTTTCTACCAGGGGAGGAAAAAGTACCTACTCTTCAATTTTTGAAATTTTACTCTTATTTTAATCTTTGGGTTTTTCCAAATTTCATCATAAAACATCATTTTCGTTATTTTTCAAATTTAACATTAGATTTAAAAAAAATATAGTTTAGGACCTTCGGCACAAACTTTGTGTGAGTGAGGGTAGGAGTCAGCAATTAAATCTTCTGATTTACACTCAGCAGTCCCTGAGATGGAAATCGACAATCTTCCACAATGAATCAGCCTGTTCTATTAGAAAATTTTAAATTTCTCCTAATTCTATTGCTATAAGCAAGCTATGACTTGTCTTTAGGACTCTTAATTATTTCCGATCTTATATATTGAGAGCTGTTAGAAATGGATTAGTCCAAAAATTCATCTTTATTTATTTCCTTTTTGTATTATTGCTATTTTAATAGTACCTCCGCTAGAATAATTTTTATTCGACTAAAACTCGTCTGGACATGTCTTTGACATGCTTGAACTGGAAACCATGAAGGGATTTCAAACCTTCTATCCGTACGCTTTTCGAGAAAAATCATTCATTTTAATTGCCTCTTGAAGCTATGCAACAACAATTTTATTTCATTTCGAGAAACAATTTCCTTTTCAAAACAAAAAATGTTTTTTATAGAAATATTTTAAATATCGGATAATAATTTGCAAATGTAAATATCCTCCTGAATTTATGAAAATACTCTATATTTTTTTTCATTTTAGGGATGCGCCGCATTCACAGAATCCATAAACCGCACGCCACTGATATATATATTATAGTATATAACGGGATAAAGATACATTTTGATATATGTTTATTTTTTCTTAAGTTTTTGTATTGATTTTTTACGAGCATTCCTTTCAGTCATATAGGAGTACTATTTATGTATATACGGTGTTTGCCAAAAAAATTCAATCTTCCAAGGCTTCAACAAATTATTATCATTAAAACAACTTAATTTTTATCAAATAATAATTCATCAAAATTTCCTGTGTAGTATATTTGAAAATCATATATTTCGCATAATTTAGAAGGGATTATTAACTTAATCTCATTAAAATGAATTCCATGGTACCATATATATTATGAGCCAATGGATCAAAAGAGTTAGACAAGGCTTAATGTCCAAATTTATATATGTATAAACTAATTTGCTATTTTTGTTAAATCTCCTGCGAGCCCCTTGAATCTTATGCAACTAAATAGACACCAAAGGCTGGAACTAATCGATCCTGATAAATGAAGGCGGCACTAGGCACATTTTTTTAATATAACGGTTATTTTGCTGCTAAGATGGCCGTATCCAGCATCTTAAGGGCCGATTGTATGTCGCAAAGTAAATGCTTTTTACTACTAACACAGGGTAGATGGTAAATGGAGGGACTGGGATGGCCAATCAGATGCCAGGCACTGTCATACAACCGGCCCTAAGAGACATCACCAGTCCAGGGAATCATCTTCATCTAAATTCATTTTTCCATTGCCTCTTGTGTTTTTCACCAATACTACAAATTTTGACTTTGGTTGGGCCATAGGGTCCATACTTTTTACTCTTTGACCCTTTGAAGTTGATCTTAGCACCTGGCCGAAAACATTTTAATCTATAGTGCTTCACTAAGCTTCGCTATGGATAAAGTAAAAAGATAGAGAACACTTTTTGAAGTACAATGAGCCATAAACGCTGAATGTTTATGTCAAATTTCTATTTATTTACTTTTTTACCTAGTTTTGCAATCGGATAAATTTTTGCTTACCTTTTGTATCGTGTAGGTTATTTTTCATATAAGTACATATTTTTATATAATATATTGTTGTTTTTTAGGAGTAACCAGTCGAGATTTTTTCATTCACGTTTTCTCTGGTCGAAATTGCTTAGTAAACACATAGCTATGATATAAATAAATAAAAAAATCCTTTTAAATAAAAAAATTATTTTGAGTTGAGAGTAGAAGAGTTGTTGAATTCATAAGAAAATATCAAAGTGTTCCTTGTAAATGTAATATACCTAAAGAATTTCATTTATTATTATTATTGTTTCAAATCGTAACTATGTAGTCTTACGATAAAATATTATTTTACCGGGAGTAAAAGTTTTTTTTATTTATAAGGGCTTAAATGAAGTTTGTATATATTTGCCATATTTATAATATATACAAACATAGGACTTTGGATCCCACCGAGTGTTGTACAACACTTAAATCACTAAAAGTTATTTTAAGCTTAATTAGCAAGAGAGATGATTCCAAAAAAATTAAAAAGTGAAAATAAAGCAAGATTAAAAGAAGTAAAAGAAATAAGGACAAGAAAAATCAATTATTAGGATCCATAAAAAAGAAAACCTGAGAGCCCCGAGAGTCATTTGAGCATAAAATTTGGCTGCTCATTCGAAAACATTAATAATAATATATTCAAACGTCGATTTATGAATAAAAAGATAGTATAAATTAACTTCTTTTTTTGGACTGCCTCATTAATATCCACTCAATTTCACTTATCTGTCTCCAAAAATTACTCCAATCTTATAATATATACAAATTTTAATTTTTTATGAGATTAATGTTTCTCATGAATTTTTAATAAAATTTTAGCCACAATTGGATTTACTTTTCTAGTTATTTTTCTTGGCTTTAGATATTGCATGCTCACTAAGCTAGGTAAATTTGTTTTTGATGCTGTATAGTATGTGGCGACGCATGGGTGTTTATTGTAAATCAGTATAGAAGGTTAAGTTTAAACACTGCATGGGAAATGAATAGCTTCAGAGGGCTTGAAGGCAACACTCTCGGCCAATGTGGCACATGAAGTAAATTTTCAAATCTGACGAGAATTCTATTAAATATCTAGATGACGTACTTATATTTTCTTCGAAACTATGGACATAAATAATTTGAAATTTAAACTATGGCCATATAATAATTCTACGACACTTAGAGTCAAATAAATTTATCCACGATAGGCAATACGGCTTCAGGCAATCCCGGTCGACCGGTGACATCCTAGCATATGTAACTCATATCTGGAACAAAACCCTGGAGGCTGGGAATGAGATCCTCGCGGTAGCTTTAGACATTTCAAAAGCCTTCGATATGGTCTGGCACAAAAATCTTCTTGCCAAATTGACCTCCGTCGGCCTTGCACCGAAACTCTGTAAGTTGCTCGAAAGTTTTCTTTCAGACCGTAGTATTAAGGTTGTCATTGATGGAATATCATCTTCCCCCTTCCACACCAACGCTGGAGTCCTTTTTGGTGTAACTCCTTCTTCATCATTATCATAAAAAAAAATTAAAATATAATTCAGTTACAGTAGAATAATAAAATGAAAGTAGTTTTTTTTCATGATATTGATGCCAGAAGGAGTTAACTAAGAAGGTGCCTGGATTGGCCCCTCCATTGGGAAAAGAAGGAGAAGAGGTAGAGGTTTTATAGACTCGGTCGGAGTCGAAGGTCTTAAGAAGCTGAATATTATAAGTCGCGGGATAGATGAATGCAGGAATCAAAGTTTCACTTTCTAGTGGTCATAGGGATACAAGATTTGGCGAAAGGGTTGGTTCGATTATTATCCAATTTGTCAGCGAAAGAGTGTTGAGCGTTCGTGTTTCTTACGAATTAGGCTTTAGGGGGAATTTTGTTAGAGTTCGTGGCTGTGATGAAACTGTATTAGATGAAGGAGGAGGTATCAGCCAAAGATGGAATCACTGGGTTCAATAAAACACCTTTAATAAAACGTTTCGGCCTGAATTTATTTGGCCATCTTCAGTTAATTAGTAGTTATACACAAAATGCGGTACTATATGTGATCGAACCAAGCCTTGTCAAAAATAAAAATAAAAATTTTTTAGTTTCATGCAAATTTATAACGTGCCTGGACTTTCATTCTGAAACTTTTGGGTCCAGGCACGTTATAAATTTGCATGAATCTAAAAAATTTTTATTTTTATTTTTGACAAGGCTTGGTTCGATCACATATATGTACCGCATTATGTGTATAACTCCTAATTAACTGAAGATGGCCAAATAAATTCAGGCCGAAACGTTTTATTGAACCCAGTGATTCCATCTTTGGCTGATACCTCCTTCTTCATTTAATTTAGGGGGAATTATTGATTTCATCTCGTGTGAACAAATATTATGGTAGTATCTATATTACAAGAAAAGGGCAGAAATGGTACCACGGTGAGCCAAGGAATCGAGTGAGCTGCCGGTCTCATATTAGTTAGGGGTGCCCATTCCCCCTAGCTTCATGGCTCACCCCCCCCTACCCAATTTCATGAAAAGTATCCTCCTACAAATTAAGGAATAACAGTCGGCCTATTCTAAAACTTCTTTCTAAGGAAAAGGTGTTGTATTTGTAATAAAAACAATGTCAATTGAAAAAGTGTGTTTACTGATGCTGTTTAGAAATATTTCTAGAGAATTAGAAGGGGTTTTTATTACCTTTTGTTGAAGTTATAAAAAATGACTTTTTTATTTTTAGCATATATACCTAACTAATGCTAATTTTGCAACATCTTTAAACCCCCCCCCCCAGAAATTTCAATGAGTCTGCGTATTAATACCCCTACCTGTAGGCAGCTCTGTAATAGTTTATTTGCTATTTTCTGAAGTGCTTCCCAGGGTGGCAAGAGAATCCCTGGAGGCCCCTCTCCACAGATGTGAATCATGTTCGTAACAGGGTTGAATTTGAAATATAAAATACCTTTTTAGCTAAATAAATTTACTAAAACATTATGTGAGAAAGTATAAATATTTCGCTAAGCTGTTGTTTTGTTCATATGATTAAATCATTTCTATTTGATGAAGCTATCAATAATAATCAGGAAGGAGTCTCTCCCCCTTTTCAATGTATTCATTTTATCATTTATAGATGGTATTGAAATCATTCACTTTGAATATTTTATGCTAACATTTTCTCATTGAACCAGGTATTTGTTGCTTCTCCCACAGCCCACTCACTCTTTTTGGCTTGCAGAATTCCCTTCCTCCATCTCACCTGGCACTTTCTTTCACTGTCATTTTCGCCATTCATTTCGAATGTTTTGTTAAACTGTTGTTGCCTGTCGATTCTATATAGCAGCATGTATTTGATAAATGAGCTTCATCGCAGGAAGGGAGAGGAGTGAAATTTCTCTATTATCCCATCATTTGAATTTTCTTACTCCATCTCAGCCAAGACAAATGGAATATTTTTACCCCTCCTCCACACCCACAACCACGTCTAATTAAATTAATCTTATGACGTACGAGTATAGTGTTTATTCTTTTTGATTAATGCGAAATAACTCTTATAATTTTGTTATACATAAGTAGGTATATAGTATAGTCCTCCGTTTTATTAATACCCCGAATTTAATAGTGGTGTAACTCCATTTTTTTCATTTTTTTACTTAATTGTATCACATTTAGTCATATCTTGAATTATAAAAGAGAAGCAACTCTAAATATTGCATTAAAGGCCCATAAAAGGCAATACTAGTTTACTCAGAGAACTAAAAGTGCAGAACTAAATCTCCAGAAAAAGAAGTTTAAGTTCATTTATTTAATTAGCTTTAGCTTTATTTTGTAAGTTAAAACAAATAAAATCTTTGATTTGTTCTAAACAATAAAAAATAATAAACACTGAATGAATACATGTCTTTATTTCCCTATACATCAATTTACAAAAAGCCCGTTATCTTCGAATTCACTTTCATGGATTTACACCATTAGTATAATAAACAACACAAATGTTTGTCAAACAATTGTCGCTTTCTAGCTATAGAATTGAAAGAACAATATAAAACATTATTTTAAAAAGCAGCATTTTTATTTTCATTTAAAAAGAACTAAGGCAACATGGCAGTACTATGACACGGTTTTGGTTTAACACAAATTGAGAATACTCATATAACACAGCATGAGAATGGTTTAACTCTAATACGGTTAGAGAAGTACAAAGCTGAACATGATTAGAGCTTTTAAGTTCATCAAATCAGGGACGTTGGAATTCAAATTCTATGGGGGGCTCAATTTGTTTATGTTTTGTTTTGTTTGGGGGGGGGGCGGGAGGGGAGTATTCGGCTAGGACAAAGATAAAAAAGAAAAATGCATTTTATTTTCGTCTATAAAATGTGAAGCCAAAACAAAAAACTTTTTGCAATCTAAAATGTTTTACAATTACGAACAATGTTTAATTTCAATATTGACTTTGCTTTGTGTGTTTTTGTCCCCATGATTCAAATTAATATTCTCTCCTATTATAAATTTGTTTCCCTTAGTTGAACTATCTAAACCGTTTATTTAAATTATAAACTCTAATCTCATTTAATGTTATATTTTATACAATAAAATACAAATGAATCATTATCTCAAGTTATTTTAATATTCGACTCTGAATATAATATTCAATTTGTACTGTAATTAAAGATAAAGGGAGAATTATTTAGGACATATTTTATTTTCATTTCAAGATAAAAGGCTGGTATTTAAAACTAACTATGTGTGGGTGTGGAATCGAAATCTCGAAAATTATAAATCGCAGAGAAATATAATTTTTTAAATGAACTAGATTTCAGGAGGAATTTGTAAATTCAGTTTTTTATTAAACTTTTTTTGAAATTAAAAAATAAATAATTAATTACACGGTAGAGCCGAAAATTCATATTTGCTTCCTAATTCTGTTTAGAAATGTTTGAAATGTAAAGAAAAATTATTTTTAAGCATGATTTTTTTCTGGGTCTCAGAATTTTGTTATAGACAGTAACTCAACTTCGTTACGATGCAAAAATGATTATTTTTCCTAATTATAAAACTTTCTTTATATTCCGTTCAAAAAAAATGATGAAAATCAAAAAAAAATCAAATTTTCAATTGGGTATCTAACGAAGATTTGCAATAAAAAAAAGTGAAATTTGACACAACTATTTATTTATATTAATAAAATCTACACCTCTGCCAAATTTCAACTTTCTAGCTCAAACCATTTGCTGACAAAAAATTGCCAAATTAAAAAAAGTTTTATATATCTTACTCAATCTTGAAAAATTTTCATTTTTCCTTTAAATTGATATTATATTTATGAAAACCATGAATCAAGAAGGAAAATTGAATTTTTACGTTTACATAAGTACAATATATTAAAGATATGGTGTTTCTCTATTCAACATTGAGAACAACAAAAGCCACAGTACATTACCAGCCACCAACTTTTAGGTATATAATATTGTTCTTAGAAATTCGCCGGAAACCTCGTTCCTCGGAAGTAATTTTCAAGTATAACTATTGTGGGTGGATGGTTAATTTATGTACATGACTAATCTAAAAGGGTTACAAATGGTCAAACCGCCTACAATTCATCGAGATAAATGTTTTTAAATTTAAACCTATTCCTTGTTAACTGATTAACATATTAAACTTACGGTCAATTCTAATTATTTGAACCAGTACAAAGTATATTGCTACTAAAGTTATTAATGCTATAATATCTATTAATGATGCTATTAATAGCTATTAATATCAGAATATGTTTTTAATTTAGAAAATTTTGCCAAAAAAATACAATTTTTTTTTTTCTAAAAAAGGAAGTAGTTACTCAAGTGTTGTTCATTTTGAAATCTTGACCAAATGAGCCAATTTTTTAAAAAACATGCCATACTAGGATTATAGACTTTTTTTTACATTAAAGAAGATTCAAAGTTAGCTGATCAAAATTGTTTAACATATGAATCCGGCAAAAATATTTTTTGTTCTCCAAAAGTATAGTACCTACTTATGATTTTATTTGGAATTGTGGTTCATAGCAGGGTTATTTAGGATTGCGTAACAAATATTAGAATCATAAAATATGGAAATTTGTAGTCACATCATCTCATTATTTAAGGCAGGGTAGAGATTTTCATCATTTTCAAAAAATTGTCTAAAACTCGAAAAGTATTAGACTTTTATTTAAAAAATCTTTTAGGTTCTGTACCGACATAAACTGGTCTATCCCCAATTCACGGTTTATCATTGTGATACGGAACACCCTGTATAATTAAATGTAATAATAAATTTTTCTTTAGAGCACCTAGAAAAATTTCTAACATGATGAAAAGTAAAAACCTATTATTAAATTTACTTAGGAAAAAATAAATTAAAAGTCAAAATCAAATATAGGTATTATTAGATTTGTTTAAATTAGATATCAAAAGAACTCCCCCCACCCCTCAAATCGATTATTTATTTAATTAAGTGGGAGATAAATTTAACCTAATTTATCGAACGGAGAATTTACCACTGCTCGAAGCCCTTAAAAAAGCTTAGTAAATTGGATTGTTTCTAACTTTCTGATATTTGGCTCGTGATCCCTTCTTTCCTTCTACTCTGTTCTTTTCATGATGAAGGGGCCATCCCATATAGGCCTTTAGGGGATGCACCTTCTGGTTTATCTCCTTCTCACATCAATATCATTAAAAAAATACTATTCGGATAGAAGATACCCTCTATCTATGTTAATCATATCTAATAACATCTTTTGTTTAGGCTTTTAATTTATTTTTATTTTAGTAAATTTGATATAGAAGAAATACCTGCAATGAAGTCTTGATTTTTGATAACTTTTTGTATTTTACAAAATTCAAAAATCTCACTAGTTTTCAATAATAAGTTATTTTTAAATTCATATTATGGTAAAAGCGGCCGTGTTGAGCTGCAGAAGGTGAATAGGGGAAATATACTCCCCTATAGTTTATTGCAATATTTTATTATTTTGTTTTTCAATTTTACAGCTCATACTAAAAAAAAATTACTTTAAATCTGCTTCTTTTTCATGAAAAAATAAATGCGAAAGTTTTTTTTTTTAATTTTTATTTATTTACATCTGTCAATTATTTTATTCTGTAAAAATATTAAAAGTACTTCGGTATTATTTGCTTATAACTTCCAGCATAAGTAAATAATAACAAAATGTTTCAGCCATCAGCTTTAAATAACTCAACCGTGAGGTAGGACATAAATATGTAAATAATACTTGTATAATGAGAAGCATTAATAATAAAATCAAAGTCCTACTGGTCTGGTCAAATTACCCAGTAGGATAGGGGGCAGAGCCCATCGGGCTGGTATAAATAAAATTAAATAATTCAGTTAATAATTTTATTTTTTAAATTTAATTTGAATAGATATATCTAAAACTTGAAGAACAATAATTTTCAAGCATGATCAATCATCAGTGAAATTTTAAGATTAATTTGTTAAGCTCTTTGACCGACATCTAGCCATCTAGTATGTCAACGAGCTATTTTTTGAAAGTTCGCTATTGGCCCCGATAGTTTTTTGACACTTAGGTTCGATTATCCTGGGATCGATGACAGCTCTTTTGACAAATTATTTTATTATTTATGACAGACTAGGAAGAGGTCAATTTTATTGATTTTTAGGTTAAGTATAAAAAGTAAAACGGGATCCTTTTAGTGTAGTTAAAACATATATATACTTTTTCTCTCAAAACAAAAACTTATTATAATATTAATTGAATATTACTTTGGGAGGGTCAAATTTTATGCGGGGCTTAAAATATTTTTTTATCATATAGTTTGAGACGAGAGGTGAACCGCGATTGAATTTGGTGTACATCCATCTTTGGAATTAAGTGGAATTATTTTGGAATTCATTAGAAAGTGCCCCTCCATCTATTGTCTTTTACTTGGAAATCAAAGTGAAACTGGAATTAGGTGTACACAATTTTAGGTCGCGGTTCACCCCTCGGTTTGAGATATCCCTTTAAGCTCTAAGGATTTCAGTAAGTAGTTAGAATTAATAAAGTTTAGGGAAAGCGGTGTTGGTTTATAGTGAAACATATTAAACAAAGGAATTATTATTTCTAATTAACTCATACAAATTAATTTCATTCGATGTTAAAAATCTATTCCCTTCCATTCCAATTATTGATCTAAAAAATATATTAACTCAATTTCTAAAGAAAAATATCCAGGACCCCCAAAAAATAATAGATATTCAAAAACTAATTAACCTATGTCTAGATCAAAATTATTTCCTTTTTAATAACACTTTCTACAAAACAATCGATGGACTTCCGATGGGAAGTCCATTGAGCCCATTATTAGCTGAAATCTACATGTCACACCTGGAGGATACTATTTTAAGCCCCAGCAACAGCCATTTCCAACATATAAAGTTCTGGAAACGGTACGTAGATGATATCCTAGTAGTATGGTCAGGTACATTGAGACAAATCGCCCCATTTGAAACATACCTAAATTCTTTAAATCCAAAAATTCAATTTACAAGTGAATTAGGCAATAAAACCATCCCCTTTCTCGACCTTCAAATCACCATTAACAACAACAATATAAAATATCAAATTTACAGGAAACCCAGTTTCACGGACACAGTTATCCCATATTCTTCCAATCATCCATACAACACCAAATGCTCCGCATTTTACGCTATGTTCCATAGACTAATCAATATCCCACTAAACATCGAAGATTATAAACATGAATTAACAGTTATTCATAAAATTGCTGAAAATAACAATTACCCCCGTCAGGTTATAAATAATATTTACAATAAAATCATTTCCAAACAAATTTCAACCCGCCTATATGCCATTAGCCCAACAATCATTAAAATATACAAAAAACTTCCTTTTTATTCCAATAATTTTACCAACCCTATAACTAATACTTTGTCAAAATTAGATATTACCCCAGCCCTCTATAATAGACATAACTTAGCCTACTATTTAGTAAACAATAAAATAGATAAAATTGATCCCAAAGAAAAAAGTGGCGTCTATAAATTACAATGTGACTGTGGAGCTTTTTACATAGGACAAACTGGTAGATCCATCAACAACCGTATCGTCGAACACAAGAGATCACTGAAACAACTACAATTGAACAGTGACAAACCTAATCCCCAACCATTAAGTTACGTTTCAGCTTTTGCTGAACATCTATTTGATAACAATCATTCCCCATCTAATGAAAGCCCCCTTATTCTACATTTCTCCCCAAAAGGACGCAAACTAGATTTATTAGAATCCCTTGAAATCAAGAAAGCAATCGCCCGCAATGAACCCATTCTCAATAACCAATTAGAAACCACTAAATCAACAATAATTGATCTATTAATAAACCAAATCTAACCGAAATTCATTCATTCCTTACTAAACATTTGTTCTACTGTTCTCATCTTCGAATTAACCTTGCAAATCCGCTTCTTGTGTCTAAATTTATATATTCTAAAACCCTTAAACAAATTCCTTTAACAGGTATTCCCAGAATTCTATACAAATAAATTTCGAACTAAGACATCCTATTTGAAATGCACCTGACCTTGTCCAGACAATTCGTTCAATACCCCTTTTTCTACCTTCCACATACCTTTAAACCTAACCACTCAATTCTGTCAAACGCCCATTGATCCCTCCCCCCACTCGCCCTGTATTACAATAACATCGATACTATGTAAAAAAATAAAAAATTTATATTCAGTGTTCTGTTTAACCTCCTGATGAAGGGTTCATAGCCCGAAATATGTATAGAGATAAATAAAAAATCTCCAAAATAATTTAAAAGATTTTTTAATTTTTTAATTTTATTTCCTCTTGTGAAACACCACTATAACCCGTTAAATAATAATTCCTTAGTTAGAATTAGGTATAATTTTTTTACTTTCACATTTATATTCTATAGAATATAGTAATGTGGAGTATTGCGATGGTCTTTCTGGGTCCTGACTTTTTGAGAGCTTGTTTAAATTTATTTCGATTTTAAATGACGGCGTGAGAAAACTCCAAAGTGCTCGTTTTAAGTGATTTTTGTACTTTGCGACTCGGTATTTAGAAATAGCTTAGAAACTTAAAATTAGAGAAAAATTCTTCAAATTCAGTTCTTTCCTCCTTATGAACGAGAAATAAGATTAAATTTGTTATTTCTAGTATTTAGGGACTTATAAGATAAGATGCTATCGAAGACATATGTATGGAGCATAGCCATGCACGGGTGGGAAACCTGGACAATTTGAGAAGCGGAGAGAAAGAGATTAGAGGCTTTCGAAATGTGGTGCTACAGAAGAATGATGAATATCAAATGGATGGATAAAATTACAAATGAAGAAGTTCTTCGAAGAATCGGAGAAAGAAGAATCTTGTGGAAGAGTCTGAAGAAGAGAAGGGGTCAGATGATGGGGCACACACTGAGACATGGGGGACTGCTTAGTGATATCTTGGAGGGGGGAAAGAAAAGGGGAAGGGGAAGACCCAGATTAGAATATTTCAACCAAATAATTGGGGATATGGGATGCCAGACATTTAGAGAGGTCAAACAGCTGGCGGGGGACAGAGTCGAGCGGAGACGGATTGTTGCATCAAACCAGTCTTAGGACTGTATACTCAATGATGATGAAGATACGAAACACTCGGTATGGTGCCCGACTCGCACATAAACTGTTTAAACTTATCTATATCCTTGCTACGACCTCTAAATTATTTTTTTCATTAAACATAATTATTGAGAAAAGTATCCTGCGGTGTTTCAATTTTGAAATATTATAAATATTTTTTGATTATAAATATATCTTATATCATTTTTAAATAATAATAAAAAAAATTATTTTTTGAAATGTCACAATTATGTAAATAGATTGGTCGATTCAAATTTACTTAACCACATTTAACCTTTATAATAGGAAGTACCTATATTTTTTTTCTATCATAATTATAAGATTTAGAATGTATGCGTGTGTTATTTTTTATTCATAAATCTCTTACATCAACGTAAATAATAAATGTATTCAAATTTGTTTCATCTAAATTGAAACACTCTCTGCTGTTTATTATTAAGTGTATATGAATAATTTATTAAAATATTAATAGATATATCTACTTAGCTCATCTTTTAGAAATAAAAAAATGAAAAAACGATTAATCTTTGAATAAATTGACTAGAAAAAGAAATTTTGTATTAAAGATACGGGAAAATAATAAATAAAATAGAAGGATGAGAGTAAAAAGAGAAAAAAACTCACAAAATTGAGCGATTTTATATTTTTCCCATACCTTCCCTCCTTTTCAATATAAAAACAAGCTGAGCTGTTAGACGATGATGAAACAACTTCTCTTTCTTTTCTTTTAAGTTGTTAAATCACGAAAAAAATATTTATATTTATAAGTATTTCATATCGAAGAGAAAATAATCATGACCTAGAGTGACATAATTACGTAAACATTGATATTTCCACAAGCTTGGCATTTTGGGAAATATTTCTGGCTTTTTCTTTTTTAAAGGTTATTTGTTTCGAAAAAACTTTCCTGCTGTTTTATTTAATATATAATATATATAATTGATCAAAAGAGGTCCCTATTGAATTATGAAAAAAAGTAAAAAAAAAAAAAAAAAAAAATAAATAAAAAAATACAGATGAGTCAAAAGAAGAAAAGAGAAAAGTTTATTACAAATCACTGAATTTTCTTCTATTTCATCGATGTTTCAAATCTAGAAGCTAGGAAGTATTTTACCTATTAATTACTTTAGGAGGATGTCTAATTACATACCTGGCCTAGAATACTTCCGGTTCTAAACATTTGAAATTGCACTGACTGATGACTATAAATCTATATCTTCTGAGGTACGGGGGCTGCCACTAAATCCTGTTTTTCGATAAAT
>JALMQS010000055.1:11676551-11697085 GCA_024734495.1 Forficula auricularia | reverse complement strand
CCTCTTAGTTTAGATAAAAAACAAAAAAAATATATTGGTTTTGTCTGGTTTATCATTGCTTAGATATCCGAGTTTAGAAATAGAAACGTAATGAAAAATTATTTTCAAGTTTGATCTTTTTCTCTATGTCAGAATTACGACATCCACGATAACTCACAAAGTCATAAAAAGTTCATTTTGGTAACAAACTGATTATATTTCCAGATTTTAGATTCTAGACTTTCTAGTTTTAGAAGTTCTGGTTGAAAATTAGAAAAAATTGAATTATTATACGGAGCACATGAACATCTGTATACACTATACAGCTATTGAACTGAAAATTGGCGATAAACTTTTTATTACTAAGCTGTCCCTTGGTGTTGTTTAAGTTTTATCTTGCTGACAAAAAATTTGTAAAATCACCAAAATATGCAGAGAGCGTTCCGAATCAAAACAGTTTTCACTTTTTTCTTCGATTTATATTTGACCATTTCACTCATCTTCCCTAAATGTATTTCATTATAAGACCCTTATTTGAATATCTTCTTCATATTATCTATCAATTATCAAAAAATGTTCTAATTTTTCTTTCTTTTTCTGTTTCAGATCAGAATGATTTCAAAGAAGATCGATACACATTTCAAAAATTATCTGATAATGGAATTAGTTTTACATCGAACCGATTCAACTTAGAAAAAGGTAAAGTTTAACAAATAATTAGTTTAATTAATATGACAAATAAACAAATGTTATCACTATTTTATTTATATATATTTTTTAAAAATTTATCATGGCTTTATTTGATCAAAATCATGGTAATCACACAGTAGGTGATAATCCCAAACTTAAGTAAAGGAACGGTTTCATTATTTCACTTGCTTCGATAAATATGACACAAGTTTTGTTTTTGTCCCTTATTAAATACAATTGCAAGAATTTTCTCGATAGAAATATCCTCTTAAAGCTGAGCACTTTAACTATTTTTCTCATTTTAAAGCATACATAGAGAATCTAATGAGCAAATTTTTCTTTTTCATTTGATAATTGCTTATTGAAGATTTGAAATAGAAGAAAAGAGTTCGAGCAAACCTCTGACTTTACGCTATGAATTCGTCTTCAAAAAAATAAATTATTTTATCTTTTTTAGCCCATATTTGGAGACTTTTTTTACTTTTTAATTTTTTTGGAGGCTAGACTTTTGGGACGACAGACATTGCCCGCCAGGAAGACCGAGTTGTGAGGTCCTGCCAAAGGCACACCCCTAATAATCCGTTTAACAACAATTCTCTCCATGGAGTGTGCGAATTTTTATTCCGTTTACCCAGGTTGAAATCCTTGGTCTAGAATATTTAGTCATATCAACTCACTCATATACTATGTGTTAAACGGTGCAGTGGTTAATATGATAATGGATGTTTGATTTTGATTATGGATATGAGGCTTGGATGTGAGGTGACGTGGGTTTACTCTTATAGCAAGGGTTGGCTTAGATATTAATTTCTTAAATGGTGGCTGATGTTACTCAGGGTAGTCTCTCAGTGCTTATATCTGAAATGATGGAAGCTAAAACAAGCTACTTTACTGAAGTTAAGTAATAAAATGAATTTAAATAAAAAAATGCAAATAAAACAAAAGGATGGATGTGTGGGTTTTCAACAATAATAAAGCTTTTTTTAGAGAATTAAATTAAATTTTGACTATGTGAATTTATTTTCTTTATCAGTACTTGAAGTGAACAGTATAAAATGGAGGTTTTAAGAAAATGGTATGTGAAAATATTACATTCCTCTTGGACCAAAGGTATAGGATAATTCTTCCTTCCGTGGCCTTGACTCCGATTGTACTTCAGACACCAATCTTTGGATATTTAGGTGCCCTGAATGGAATTCTCCGCGTCTGGTAGGTTCGGTGTACAAAGTTTCCAATTATCCCGTTTGCTTCTCTTCTGGTAGCAAGTTGGCTCCAATTAATATATGTAGAGTGAGCGCCTTGGACATATATATATATATGAATGGAATGGTCTCTGCTTGGAATGATATTTCAGGAGCCTGTATAAAGATATTTAGAGAGATAAAGTGTAGAAATATATAGTCTAGAAAGCTAAGATGCTCTGCGTAGAAAATTATAGAATAATTGATGATTTTAGCGAGCTCTCCTTGGCGAATGTATAGTATATTATATGTAGTATAGAATGTCTCTCTCTAAAGATCAAGTTTTGAATCCTTCTCTTTTTGTGTGTCCTCGTCACAAATTCCTCATTCCCCCATTCGTCTCTCCAATTTCAAGTATTGATTTCTTTTTTTAAAATTAAAATTATAAATTGTTATTATTTTTCCTCTGAAATTAGAAGGATTATTAGATAATTCTCAAAGATTCACTCTAAGTAATGCATTACTTCTTGCTTTCTATGTAAACTTAAACTTGAATTTATTTTTAATGCGAAATTTGCTAAATAATTTATATATAGACTAACCTTTATTTTAAATAAATTTATTATCGAATTATTTAATTAATTATTTATATTTAAGTAAAAATTTTTATAAAAACTAAAAAATGAATAAAATATTATTTCGACCCTTATGTATTAATTTGTCCTTTTGCAATTTCATTATTTGGGTATACCCGTGGGTATATTGTAACGGTTCTTGCCTGCATTAAAAGTTAAGTTATTCACGATGTTTATGGGTGCATGGATCTAATCTAGAAGTTTGCTACTACACGATGGTTTTGCAAGGAGATAAATAGATAATACAATCACGCGCATATTCCACATTGATTTGTTCTTAACTACATATTTATCTTAATAAAAAAAATGAATCTTATAAAATGTCTTTCTTTTCCCTTTAAATCCTCTCTCTCTGGATTTTATCAAGAAAATAAAACCGTTTTTTAATCTCCTGTAATTCGTAAATGATTTCCTATCATCATCATTATCGTCGGGTTATGACTGGCTTGGAGTGCAAATTGATTCTTCTTGTGAAATGGAACATAAAGTAGATTGAATTACGTGCCAAGAACTAAGTAACTAAGCTCTCTCTAGAGTAAAGTTTTATTTAAGTAAATATCCATATAAAAACAAAGAAGTGAGTCAAGATGATGAGATCGGGATTAATACATAAAGATAATATCAATATATCAAGACAGTCGATGGATTGAAAAGGCGGATCTTATTTAATGAATTATTCAGTAAACGATTAGAAGAACACCGCTTGTTTATTTAACATAAGTATGGTAAGAAAGTACAACGCGTATAAGTCAAAATTAATTCTAGAACAATTATTTTTGATGATAAATTATACTATCTTTTTATTCATAAAGGGACGTTTCGGAGGCTATTCCCTCCTTGTTCAGGGTTTTGAAAAGTCAGTGAAGGAAATCCAATGCGACATTCCCCTCTGTCTCCTCTCTCAGTGGCATTAACAATAATATATTATATTTCATTCTCAGCAGAATTACAGTGTAGTTACCGTCATTGTTACAGCCACTGAAAGAGGAGACAAAGGGGAATGTCGCATTGGATTTCCTTCACTGACTTTTCAAAACCCTGAAGAAGGAGGGAATAGCCTCCGAAACGTCGATTTATGAATAAAAAGATACAATAAATTATCTTCTTTTTTTGGGCTGCCTCATCAATATCCACCCAATTCACTTATCAGTCTGTCTCCAAAAATTACTTCAATCTTATATAAATAATCTTATATAAATAGATTTTTGAGACGATGCTTTAATTTTTAATAAAATGATTTTGTAGTTATATTTACCAGTAAATTTAATTTACAAAGGCATGTAACTGACAATAATTATCGAAATATTTATTTTACTATTATAACTACACTATAAATCTTTTAAATTTTATTTTCAGTAGGTATACCATATATTGAATATTTTCAAATTTATAATGAAATCAATGTAACTTCAAAATTAAATCAGAATCGTCTCCTCGGGGAAGGGAGGGGGAGTGATGAAGGGGTTATTTAGTTTCGATGACAATGAGTGTAGGTGGGACTTCCCAGGCACATTGAGAAATGAACCAGACTAAGATCCAGGCTGAGGTTGCGCGGCCAGGCTGGTTAACCACACATATATAGCAGATTAAAAGTCTAGATCAGTGGTTTTCAACCAGTGTTCAGCAGCACACTACTGTGCCATCAATCCTTTGACAATGTGCAGCTAAAAATTAAGAATATATTGTTTATCTGTAGGTACTGATAATTTATTTGAATATAAAGATTTCTGCACATTTGTCCCTATTTACAGGGCCGGTGAAAGGCAGGTTCAGCGCGTGCCCGGCCCCGCGTTTTGAGAGGTCCCGCAGCCTACGAAAATTACCCAATTAAAAAACACCGATTTTGATTAACTTTTTACAGAATGATGATACCATTAGAATCCAGTTCGATATGCAGCCGTTGTTCAAAATACCAGGTGTACTGGAAAGTCATTACCGGTTTTTCTAACAGATGTCGCTCGGCTTAAGTATGCAATGTTATGATTTGACACATATGCATTTTATTCTACTGACATCAAGCTTCAATGCTATACATGTTATATTTTGCGAAAGTAACACCTTCATAGATTTATACCTCTTTGAAAATGTCAAGTTTCATGCCTGAAAACGTGCATTTGCGGCACGCATTACTTTTCTTATTTAATCAAAAGAAAAAAGCCGCTGAAAGTCATCGTTTGCTGGTAGAAACTTACGGTGAGCATGCTTTTAACTTTAAAAACATGTGAGGTTTGGTTTCGAAAATTCAAAAGTGGTGATTTCGATGTGCAAGATAAAGAACGTTCTGGTAGACCAAAAAAGTTTGAAGATGCGAAACTACAGGAGTTATTGGATGAAGACCCAACCAAAACTCAAAAACAATTGAAAAAACAATACACCGACAACAAATGATCAATTTGAACTACGCATTGATCGAAAAACGTCCAGAATGGGCCCGAAGACACGGTAAAGTGATTTTACAACACGATAACGCGCCGTCTCATAAAGCAAAACCGGTCAAGGAAGCGTTGAAAGCACTTGGGTGGGACATATTATCGCACCCGCCGTACTCTCCAGACCTTGCCCCGACCGACTATCAACTTTTCGCATTGATGGGACACGCGCTTGCAGAGCAGCACTTCTCCAATTTCGAAGAAGTTAGAAAATGGCTCGATGAATGGTTTTGCTCAAAGGACAAACAGTTTTTTTGGGATGGCATCCATAAATTGCCAGAAAGATGGGCAAGTTGTTTAGAATCAAATGGCCAATACTTTGAATAAATAAATTTTCCATTTTCTTAAAAATTACGTAGTTTTGTTTGAAAAAACCGGTAATGACTTTCCGGTACACCTAGTACTCTTTTATTAATTTACTCCAATAATAATTAATCTAAAATCAATGAAGATTTATTGGTTTCTTAATAAATTCTTTCTTCATAAATTCATCCAAATTAGAACTTTTTAAAATAAGGATCTTTTTCTAAACATAATAAATGAATCGCGTGATCAAACACTTTGTTTCTTTTTATGAGTAAAATTGTGTTTATCAAATGAATTTATTTCATCGGTCCATTTTATCATCATATTATATTTTTTTGCTGTTCAATCATATTACAGTAATGCAAAAAAATTTATATATTTTCTCGAAATATTTTCAGGTATAAAGCTAAAATTTAGTACAGTGTAATGTGAAAATAAATAGATTCGAATCGAGTTTCATTAGATAAAATTATTTAAGATTGGAAATTTATACTCACAGGAAACGTTTTCATATATAAAGCTAAAATTTGGTGTATTGAAATGCAAAAATACATAGTTGCGTACCAATTTTCAGCTTATTAAATAAAACAATTCTATATTGACAATTCATATTCTCGGGAAATTTTTCAGATATATAGCTAAAATTTGGTGCATTGTAACATAATTGAGTATCAATTGCTTAACATTCAGCTCATTAACTAAAATCATTCAAGATTGGCATTTTGTATTTTCAGGAAACGTTTTCAGGTATAAGATTAAAATTTGGTGAATCATAATGTGAAAATACATATTTGCGTACTAATTTCCAGCTCATTAACTAAAACCTTTCAAGATTGGCGTTTTGTACTCTCAGAAAACGTTTTTATGTAAAAAGCTAAAATTTAGTGCATTGTAACATAGTTGAGTACCAATTTTCAGCTCATTAGGTATAGCTAAAACCATTTATACCAAATGAAAATAATTTTTATCTTATATAGGTATCAATTATTTTTTTTCTACTTAATTTATATTTTTTTATCAGAGAAAATGAAAAAATTCGAAATATTCGAGAAAACATTTTTTTGCAAACAAATCCGCCAACACTTCTCAACTTGTCCAGCATGTCTCGAATCGTTTGAAATAGACTCGAGTTTTCATCATTTAAATCTATTAAATATTTGTAATTGGAAATAAGCAAAACGGGCAATTCTAGAGCAATTGAGTACTGATACTAATGGTTCAGTTCTTGACCAAATTGACTTTATTTATTTTTATTATTAAAAAATAAAATTATCCTTCGATGGATTCTTTTAATTATTTTGCGTGTTTACAGTTTATTTGCTAATCAAGTTAGAAGAGAGAGGGAAAGCATTATTCATCCCCTTTATAAAAGTACATTTATTGTCAGTTTTCATTCTAAGTCACGGTGTACTTTTCGTATTTAATTCAGTATTTTTTTTCTTTATTGCGGCTGAGCTTATGTACAATAAACTATCATTTTGTTAGATCCTTGGTGTCTAGCCAAATTTTTATATCACTAAAAGTGTTCCGCGAGGAAAAAAGGTTGAGAATTACTAGTCTAGAGACACCCTCGGATTCATATAATTTAATATCTCTAGTAATTAGTAGAGATTGTGGTGTTGGTGCAAGGCGAAACATCTTTAATAAAGATACATAAAAGTAAATAAATATTATATGCAATATTCATTTACTATGAGTTAATTTTTTAATGAAAACATTTTTAATGTGAAACAAGTGACCAAGAATCCTTAACTCATAGTAAGTAAATGAATATTGCATATAATATTTATTTACTTATATCTTTAATATCTCTAGGTTAAAAGTGTGATAAAATATTAGATCCAATTTAGAAGTTCAAATTGCTGATTGTAGAAATTTCTAAAGAGAATACAAGAGAGTGTCAACTACTGAATCTAAGGCGTTAGGAATTATTTTTATCATATGTCAGAAGGGTTAATTTCACCCTCTTGGGAATTGAAGCAAATAGCCAGGATACCATTTTGACACTCGGCTTCATTTCCCGAGGAGATGAAATAAAAATAACATAAAATAACAAATATTCTTAACATTTACTAGTTCTTCTTGTTTTCTTTATACGAGTCAAGTTATGTCCTAAGTAAATTAAAAGAAATTGTTATAAAATTAAAAGTGATTCTGAAGAATCCAAATATTTACGTAATTTTCCGCAAATCCCAATTAATGCTCAGAGATAGATATTTAGAATTTCGTCATGTTTATGAAAAATTTAGGCCAACAAAATTTAAAGAGTAGTTACAATGGTAAATTGTTTATCTGGTTAGGTTGCTATAATACCAAAACGAATTTTTACTATATCCAATCGGGTATTTGACCTTGGGAGAAATAATAGATACAATATTTCTAATTAAAAAAAGACTGATGATTAAGGTCAAACCTTTAAGGGGTCGGGTTGGCTAGGGGTTAGCGTGCCAGCCTGCTAACCAAGTGGACCCGGGTTCGAATCCGACTCGAGGCATCCGGTTAAAATCTGACCCCGGGGTAGAGACAAATTAAAAAAAAAAAAAATTAGTATAGTAAATTGGCTTATGGTTAGAAAGGCCGAAAATCCAAAAAAAGGTCAAACTATAGCTTCAAACAAATCAATTATATTGTATGTTTATTTGCATTAGGCATTCCTCTTTATAAAGTAAAATTAAAAAAAAAAAAATATTTCTTCAATCCCTTCATTTCTATGCCACTGCTGTTGATGTTACGACCAATTAATAATCTTTACAAGGAAAATTTTTTGATTTAGTAGCCAGCGCATGGCTAATTTTTCTCTTGCAGATGATAATAATTCATTAAAAGTTATAGTATGTTGGAATAATGTAGTTTTAAACTTGGGTGTCTTTTGTTAATTCGATTAAAATTTTTTTTTTTATTTATTAAATAATTTTTATTTATTTTTTAATATTCCGAGTGTAGATTGATATATATATATATATATTTAATGGTATTTATTGAGCTGAATTTTAAAATTAATAGGTTCGTATTTTCGGAAAGAATAAAAGCGATTGAGACTTAAGAACTTTAGAAGACTAAGGATAATCAAATTGACAAATGGTTCAGTTTATCCCCATGATTGGTTGTTGAATAATTAAAAATAGTGTATTTCAATACCATTTCTTAGCTTTTACGTTTTAGTACATGGATATATGGACATATACTTGATCTCATTTAGATAGGCTTGACAAACTATCTCTTTTAAAGAGAACATGTACTCTTTTTTTCCTCAGATTTCCTTGCCAACCCCATAATTCAGAATCATAGATGCATTAACTTCACTAGACCATTATAAAGTTGTAATTTTTTTATATCTTTAAGCCCGCTTCTTTTCAGACTACTCTAAATTATTCTTACTGTTCTCTTCTTATCAGCGTGTTCTTGATTATGGTTTTTTTTATTTTACCATACACCGAATGGTGGAGTATTTATCGTGAATGAAAAAAGTGTTTTGTGTTACGAAATTTTGTGTACGCTCTAGTCCAAAAACCAATAAGGACATCAAAACGAAATTTTACATTTAGACATTTTATATGAGATTAATATCTGTTGTAAATTAGCCTTGAGGGTTTTTAATATTTGAGCCCCCTTAACTGATTTAGACCATATTTTAAACAGTTAGCCTATAAAGCCTTAGAACAGTGATGGCGAACCTTTTGAACACAGTATGTCAAAATTTTGAAAAACCTAAACTTAACTCTGGTGCCGTGTCGCATATAGAAATATTTTCAACCATAGAAAAAAAAGATTTATATTTTGATATTTATTCGATGCATGTCACCCAAAATGAGTTCGCAAGTCATTAGCTCGCCATCACAGACTTAGAGGGAACTATCAATGAAAAAAGCAGTTTCCTAAAATGGCTAGGTGGGGGGGGGGGGGGGGGGGGCATTTGAATGTAAAATCATGGGATGGCCACATCCTATATGGTATTTTTTGAATTTGTGTTGGTTAATATACAGCCTAAGTATTTTATTATAATCTAGCAAGGCCCGCCTTCGACGGCTCTCTTGCTAGCCAGGGGGGACGCCCCCTGGACCCCCAACCCACGAACCTCACCCTCATACACGACTCCCACCCATCCCTTTTTTATTTTGCTTCTAGTATCATTGGCATCTGGACTAATTCTTCTACTAGCTTCTCCTCTATCTTTACTTTTACAATCAAATGTTGAGATTTATCATTAAGATTTACATAGTTAAGGACGTTTCCTTATAAATCGATTTTCTTGAAATCTTTTTAAAACTTTGAATACACATATTTAAAAGTGTCCTTTATGCGTATAAATCTTTTTTTAATAGTCCTTGCGGCACTAAATTTGTAAATATTGACCATTTAAATTTGCAAATTTAACACGCGAACCCTATCCCGATTGATGTTAAAGCGACTGTTTCATTAAATAACAATCGTAATTTTCTTGATATTATTTTGAAAAACTGAGTATCATTAACTGAAGATATAACAAATATTTTTCTGTTAAAATAATTGAATTAAACGGTATTCTTTTTGTATGAAAAATGTTAAAAGTTAGGTACTTTTGATGGTTTTCATTTTTTCTCTCATGGCATGTCAAGTGAGAGATACCGGGGCGCTTATTTTTCTATATAATAGTATATTTCCTATTCTTATCTTCCATTGATTTTTCGATTCAAAATATTTAGGTTGAATTCTGGAAATAACAGCATTTTAGCTTAAAGTGTATAAATTCTTTAATTAGGGGAAGAAAATATTAACAATACGTGTAATTCGCTAAATGGTTAAGACCCGAAGTTAGAAAAAATTCTCGAAATAGTTTCAAAAATATTTTTCTATCCATATTTACTATTTTATTCAATGCCTTGATCTTTAATTATTATTAAAACTTTAAAATTTAAGTTAAATTATTCAAAGAAGAAAGAATTTGATATTGCTGTAATGTTACAGTGGGTGGCCAAATTATTATACTCATTTGAAAAATTATATCTTTCATACGTTTTTAAGGGTCTAGCCTAGTATTAAACTCATATCGTTTCAATTGTTATCTTTATAGGTTTATTAGCTTAGGACAATAAAAATTCAATAATACAAATACAATTCGAAATACAATTTCAATATTTAGTGAATCCTCCCTTTCGAGCAATACATATGCTGGCAATGCATTTTTTGGCTATTTTTTGAAGTGCAGGCCTTTTGTGCCATGCTTTAATAATATTTTCTATTAAGTCCCTTGTGTTAGTAATTATTTTATCTTTGCAAATTTCTCTTTTTAGGACCGCCCATACATTTTCGATCGGGTTATTGAGGTTTGGTGAGTTGCCAGGCCAGTCAAAAAGAGTTATTAGACTAGACTACTAAATTTTTTTGAAAAATTTGAATAAAATAAATTTACTTGATAAAAATCATTTGACTATAATAATTTGGCCACCCACTGTAAGTTTTTTTTTATGGATATTTACAACAAAAATGAAGAACGTAATACCTGTTATTAAAGCTATTGTTTGACTTGATAAAAATTAAATGTTTATTTGAAACTTTTAAAAGTATGTCGTATTAAAGCCAATGAAAGTAAGTCAACGCACGTCACATTTACACTACGTAGAGAAACATGTCCTCCTGTGAAAATCAACAACTGTGAACTCCCACAAGCCGAAGATGCCAAATACCTCTGCATTCACTTAGACCGCCGCCTTACTTGGAGAAAACATATATTGACCAAACGGAAGCAATTAGGACTTAAACTAAGCAACATGTATTGGCTTATTGGCCGTAAATCAAGATCATCCTTGCATAACAAGATATTACTTTACAAGTCTATTCTTAAGCCCGTCTGGACTTACGGAATTCAGCTGTGGGGTACAGCCAGTATCTCCAACATTAAAATCATACAAAGGTTCCAAAATAAAATATTTCGTATCATCGCAGACGCGCCTTATTACGTCTCCAACAAAATAATCCAACATGACATCCCTTTGGAAACTGTCAAGGAGGCCATACATCGCTTCAGTGAGTAATACAACAAAAGAGTGCTAGTGCGTCCTAATGTGTTTGCCAACAGACTAAATGTCCCCAGCAGTGAAGTGCGCAGGTTGAAGCGTCTGTAGCCATCCGACCTGACTTCAGGACTTAGATGGTGAAGACTGAGAAAATCCATGAACTATTATATAATAAGATTTTGTAAGAGAGATGCCTCACTGGAGGGATACTCTACATGTCAGTAAATTTAGAAAATAATTTCTTTTTTTAATTTTTAATTATTTTATATTTGTAATAAAAAGTCATAACAAACGCTTATTACCTTTTTAGGCAGATTGCTGAACTCACTAAGATACTCACTAAGACAATAAAAAAAAATTGAAACATCGACAGTATAATAAAAAAAACATTTATTTTCTTGTCTGCCCTTTCAGAAATATATTTTGTCCAATTAATTTAAGAAATTATTGTATTATCTCGACAACAAATAGGTATTCCTCCAAAACTTCATAAAAACATCAGCTCGGTAGAAATAAGTCAAAAATTCGATTAAAAATACTCTATCCATACAAACAGACAGACATATATGAAAACCAATTTATGTTAATTAAAAAAGATAAAAAAAAAACAATAGATTTGCACAAATATTTTCTGTAAATAATAGTTTTATTTAAGTTCTTATTAGGTCTTTGTGCCTTATCCCCCCCCCCCCCCATAATTGGCAATCCACGTTTAATCAATACTCTAGGTAGTTATTTAATTTTCAAATTTTGGTTCTTTTTTTATAATTTTTTGAATAAGAAATCTTGCTTTGGCTTAACTTTTTTGTGAAAGAGTTAAAGTAATATCCGTTCTGTTTTATGTCGATTCCTGTTAAGTAACAATCTTGCTTTATTTCTTTTTAAACATTTTTTTATTTATTTATATATTATATACCTATATTTCCGAGAAGTTCTTTTTCAAAGAGAAATTACTTAACCTTTTTTTCGAAAATGGAAATAAAAACTATACAAAAATACTCGATTGTAAATGTTTCAGGAAGCACGGAGTTGGTTCGAGGTGAAACATATTTAATAAAACTAAAATTAGACTACAAACTAGGTTTCACAAATAAAAGAAATATTGATTATGAGAAAGACTATATATATATACATATTTCTGGTGTCGAGTTCATTTTTAGGATTTCACATTGACTAAATAAAACAAAAAAGAAAAGTATTTATTATTCAACCATATTGACAATAATTCTTAATTTAAATAACGTGGGGTGGAATATTTTTCTGTTTTATATTAATAGGTGCGTGCAAAAGCTCGTGCGGAGTTTCAATAGATGGAGTTATGGGCGTCGTAACGTGTTTTTATTAATGCCTACTCCTACATATTATAAATCCTTGGAAAGGTCACGTCTTCAGCTTTCATTTAAAAAAAAAATCATTTGTTTTCATACAAACTGCTTCGATAAATATCACTTTAAAAATGAATATCGATAAAGTGCATTTACGGCATGTTATGCTTTACGAGTTTTGGAAGGGAATAAACGTTGCCGCAGCCGTGAAAAACATTCAAGATGTTTATCAAAACCAAGCACCAGCTAAACGAACTGTGGAAAAATGGTTTGCTAAATTTCGGCGCGGAGAATTTAACCTTGAAGACGATGAAGGTGATGCTCTCAGTTTGGTGGGATTGCAAGGGCATAATCTATTTTGAGCTTCTCCTTGCTGGCGAAACGATTGATTCGGACAAGTACTGTCGCCAATTAACCAATTTAAATCGAGAAATCAAAGAGAAACGTCCGATTTTGTCAAATCGCGAGGGAGTCATCTTTCATCAGGACAACGCCAGACCACACGTTTCGAAAAAGACGTTGTGCAAGCTGAAGAGCCTGAAATGGGATGTCCTAACGCATCCACCGGTAACCTGCTAGCTATTTACAGCTACTTGAAATAGTTTAATGTGTAAACTCTAATCTCTAGTAGATAGATACAAATTTTTTAGGGAATAATGGCCGCCATACACGAGGATTTTTTTAATAATTTTTTGTTTGGTTGCTCCCACTCAAAAGCATTCCAGGAAAATAGAACAAGTCCTATCTTTTAAATCAAGCAAGCTAGTCAGAAAGACAGCCATCAGTGGCGTCATATCGATCCTGACAGGGTTCGAAATTGCAAAACAAAGCTCCTAGCCAAAAAACAGATAAGGAAAAAGGCCCGTGTGCAGCGGGCTTAAAACAACTAAGTAAAGATTTATATACAGTAAAATGGAGAAGGACCGTACTTTTATTTTAAGATCACATATAGAATTAATCACTTACTTATAGGTATTTTTGGGTTATCGAACTGAACCTGTGTAAAACCAAGGGTAGACTCTCTCTCGCTGAGTTATGTGTGCTTACATATTTAAAGATCATCCCTCATATAGAACTAGCAGGCAAGGAAGTTAATCAATGTTAACTTGTATCTCTAAATAATTTATTATTGGAAATATTAGCCAGATTGGGACCGGATCTCGGTTTAATTTTGAATATAAAATGTTGACTTGTAATTCATGCGAGGGCGTAAAATTCAATAAATCTCAAAGACGATTAGGGAACACTTTTTGGAGATTTCGACCTCATTAGTGGCGGATACGTGGTTCATTTTCTCTAAGTATTGGTTCAATAGACCTAAATTGCATGCACGTTTTTTTTATATGGTTAAATAATCCGCGCCGGCTTAACTTAACTACACCCGAGGCGGGGGTTGCCTTCAAAGCCGCTGCACTTTCTTACCCTACCCATACTCAAATTGAAAAAAAATTACATTAGGTAATCTATTAACAGCCTTAAAAAATGTTTCATAAATAAATAAAATTCATAAAAGTATCATTATTAGAAAAATTTTAAAATTTTAATTTGAATAAGTGAGATACTTATTTATAAAAATAGTTTAATATAATTTTTACTTTATTTTTGTAGCTTTTTGACTTTAATTCTTTAATCAGTGAATTATCAAATTTGTATTTGGGAATATATAATCATTTTCAAAATGGGATTAATCAATATCAAATTGGGAATAGTCCTTTTGAAATTAAATTAAATTTGGACATTTTAAAATATCTTAGATTACTTAATTTCAATTTGCAATTGAGTAAACTCGATTTTTATTATGACTAATCCCATTTTGAAATTGATTATTTCCAATGCAAAATTGATTAATCTCATTTTGAAATTCATTAATTTTAATTTTAATTTAAAAAGGTATAGTGTTTATTAAAAATTTAAAAAAATAAAATCGAAAACTTAACATCGTTCAATTTTTTTTCTTTAAAATGGATTTGTCCAAATATTCTCGAATCATCTTTATTTATTCCTTTTTTGTACTATTACTATTTTACTAGTTCCTCGGCGAGATCAATTCTTATTCGACTAACACTCATCAGGACTTGTCTTTAACATGCTTGAACTGAAAGATATACCAGGTAGGTACTTCAAACGTTCTACCCGCACCCTTTTCGGAAAAATCATTCATTTTAATTCCCCTTGAAATTATTACACAATTTTATTTCATTTTGAGAACCAATATACTTTTCAAAACAAAAAATATTTTTTATAGTATAGGAAATGATTAAGATGATGGATGATTTTGATTATGATTGGCTCGAAGGGTTAGTTGGAAAGAGATTTGCCGGGTTTGGATGGGAGATGATCTTCAGAGATGATAATCTCTATTGGCGGCCTTAGAGCCAGTTGAAAATGCTATTTTAAATAAGAATTTGCACTAGGCAGTTGAAAATATACTTTTAACAAAATAACGGCACTAGGCCCTCATTTATTGCTTCTTCGTTACAGAACGTGTATACAAATTACTTCTTCGTTTCAAATCGTTCCAAGGTGATCGCAATCACCCCGGAGAGCTGCTTATTCAATGAGTTTCAGGCAACTCACACATTACAACTGAATGATAACAACTGAATTCGCTTCGAGGAGCTGGCTTCTTTTATAACCTAATTAGCTCTACTTATCAATTAAGCTGATTGGTTAGTTCTTCCCGTGTTTTACGTGACGTATGGATAATTTTTCCCGCGCTCGATCCTTTTATAAAAGGGGCGTGTCCTTGCTGCTCACCTGTCATTTTATCGAAAGACTCCGACGGCAAACGTCTTTCTCAAGGCGAAAATGAATCCCTATTTTCAAAAGCACTTCACAGCGAAAGAGCGGAGAATGAAATCCCACAATAGAAATATTTGAAATAACGGATAATAATTTGAAAATTTAAAGATGCTCCTGAAATTTTGAAGTCGATCTTATATATTTATGAAAATACTTTAAATGTTTGGAATTTTAGGGATGCGCAGCATCTACAGCACTCACGGGCCGCACGCCACTGATATGTAGGTATAAATGTTGTTAGGGTATTTAACCTGCTTTATCAATTTAATCAAATTTAGAAATATAAAATGAAAACATTTTTTAGATTAAAAAGGTAAAATTTAATAAAAAAAAAATAAAATAAAAAATAAAGCAAACACAATAAGAAAATAGTATTTATATGTATATTAAAAAGTAAAAAAAAAAAAAACAGTACCTATCTACTACTTATTATGTAAATTTAATAAATAATTATTTCAGTTTCTAAGCCATCTTACCTCTAGTCGCAGAAAGCCAGTTCGGTCTTTAGAATGAAGATTAGTGAATATACAAATAGAGATAAGCAAAAAAATTAAAAAAAGAAAAGCATAAGTGCGTTAGGGGAGGCAGAAGCAGTTGTTAGATAAATCGATGGGATTTGGAAGGGTTTTTTCGGGTAGCATTCTAGCAGTGTTTGCTATTTATATTCCACTGGAATTGATTGATGAGCAGGATTGGGGGACAATTGTATCAGTTGAATCTCGTAGGAGAAATGACAAGTGGTCTCAAGATTTATCTTCCGGGCGTTTGTTAACTTTTCTGCTTATCATGTCTTCTTAAAGGACGCCTTACAGTTAGGCAACATATGTTCAACATAATATTGGGTATATTAGGATAAGTTTTTCAAAATTCTATTATAAATGTTTTTTATATTTTTTTATTCAATTTTTTTCAATGTCTAACGTAAAAACGACACTTCTATAATTTTGCAAACTCACTTGTGTTACTTTATTTATTTACAATAATACTATATATACATACCATATGACCTTTGGATCCCACCTTGTTTTTTGCAACACTTAAAGTTACAAATGGATGCAGAAAGCAAAAGTCAATGTGGAGGGTGAACTTACGGAAGAGGTAGACATAATGCGCGGAGTCCGACGGGTGTGTGTGCTATCACTGCTCCTCTTCAATGTTTATTCAGAGGAAATATTTAAACAGGCTTTCGAAGATCAGGATGGAGGAATCGTGGTGAATGGAATAAACATCAACAACATCAGATATGCAGACGACATGCTGTAAATAGCTAGTACTCTGAAAGATCTACACAGGCTGCTAAATAGAATAACCGTCGTGAGTGAAGAGTATGGGCTAAAACTGAATGTGGCCAAAACAATATATATGGTCATCAGTAAGAAGATAAACCCCTATGACACCGGACTAAAAGTTAGCAAAAAAAATAGATGTGTGGCATTCGGGAACTGCCGCGGTAAAGCTATTGCATAGCATTTTTTATCAACTTATGCAATTATAATATTTATGCAATATTTTTTCACAAACAGCTGCTTACGTATTCGTCCGATTTCGGAACAGCTCGTCTCGATCCGTGCGAGCTTCGTATAGTCTACACGCATACGTCTAGTCGCACGCACACAAACACCGTGTCGAAGTCTGCCGAACTGAAACGACGTTAGACGATGCTTTCAACGCCGCACCGCTGTGCCGGTCGGAGTGGGGGGTGTTAGGTTTATTTTCGTTACGGAATTTATTGATTCGGTCGCCGCGTTCAAAGCCCGCGATAAAAGCTATGCAATAGCTTAATATGCAATAGCTTAATAATTATTTTTGTTTAATCCTATTTATTTGAATAGCATAATGCATGGGAAATACAAATAATAATAATAATCCCATGGTGTTGTCTCATGTCCGTCTGAAAAAAATTTAAAATAAATGTTAATAAAAAAAATAAATATTCTATATTCCGCGTTTTTTACTTTAAAATGCAATTTAAAATATATTTTTCTTTTAAAGATGTACCGGCTGTCCACTGTTCTTTACTCCAGAAAATTATTTATTATTCATTTATATTATTTACTATTATAGTTTAATTGTATTTTATAATTTAAATGTATTCTAAAAAAATAAGATAAATAATAAATTATAATTTTGTAAAAGAAACCCCCCCCCCCCCGTTTAATTTTAAAATCCCCTCCATAATGAGATCCTTTGAAAGCCCCCTCCCCACCTCTTAAATCCGCCGGTCGCCTGTCAGTCGAGTCGCTCGAGTCTCGTGTAGGAGTGGTGGGCGGCGGCGGGGGAGGACATCTCCCCCGCTCGAGGCGCCTCTCCGCCAAGAGTCGGGCGACTCCGCTGGCTTTCGGCTGGCCGCTTGGAGGGGATTGTTAGGTTATTTTCGTTACGGAATTTCTCGAATCGGTCACCGCGCTCAAAGCCCGCGATAAAAGCTATGCAATAGCTTAACAACCCTCTTGAGAGAGTACAACAAATTAAATACCTAGGTTGCACTATAAATGATAAATGGGATCACTCTGTGGAAATCAAACAGAGAATTGAAGTGGCACGTAATGCATTCCAGCGAATAAGACCTCTGCTGTGCAGCCACAACCTCAGTATGGATTTGAGGATGCGGCTAGTAAGATGTTACGTGTTTCCGGTTCTTCTATATGGGATGGAGACCTGGACTCTTAAAGAAGCGACAAGTAATAGAGTGCAGGCATTTGAGATGTGGATATACCGGCGAATCCTGAGAATAAGTTGGATAGATGGAGTTACAAATGAAGAGGTTTTAAGAAGAATGAAAAAAGATAAAGAATTAATAAATAACATCAAAATTAGAAAATTATCGTACTTCGGCCATATATTACGTAACTCTAAATACAAATTTCTGCAGCTTATTATTCAAGGGAAAATAGCCGGTAGATGAGGACCGGGGAGAAAAAGGACATCATGGTTAAAGAATCTGCGGCAATGGTTCGGGAAGACTTCCTTGGAGTTGTTTCGGGGCGCCGTCAATAAAACAATCACAGCCAAAATGATCGCCAACATTCACTGAGCGGATAGGCACCAGAAGAAGAAGAAGCAAGTTACAACAATAAGTGTTATAAACTTAACAAATAAACTATGAGATAAATTTATTACATGCTTTTATTTATTTACTTCTACAAAGCAGTTTGCAAGAAAACTCAAAATCTAATCAGTTCTTTGTTTTAAAAAATCAGGAAACAAATCAAAAATTTAGGCACCAGAACGAACTTTACACGACCTTCCGTTCTCGGGTTGACGTTGGTATCTGAATTCTCACACACTGAGAGAAACATAAACAGTTTGACAGAAAAAAATCATACTTTAAAATGATTCACACATTTCAGTTTTTTTTTTTTTTTTTTTTTTTTTTTTTAATGATAGTATTTTTCTACACATCTTTGTAATACACCTTTCTTCTATTTTGCCTTCCTTTGGTCGCCTAAAACATTCATTAGTACTATTTTATTTTGATATAAATCAAAATTTATTAAAATATAAATGAAAATACAAAAAAAAATTCTGTGGCTTCCTTGGTGCTGTATTTTTCCTATTCTATTCTAATTCATTTAATTAAAATAAGTAATTTATATATTATGTTGGTAAAAAAAGAGAGGTCAATGAAAGTCGTATGGGGCGTACACAACTTTATTTTGAAATAGATATTAATTTCATTAGGATGAAAGAGGATTAGTTAGACAACAGCGCCGCCTTTAGATTTTAGGATAGATTAATTCTCGCCTATACTGTTAGTTAAGTTGCATAAGAAGCAAGGGGTTCCCAAGAAATTTGTTCTTTCTACGGAATCGAGTTAACTTTTGGAGCCACAGAAAATTTTTCGAGAGGACGATAGAAAAAATCAATGGAACTTTTTAAGATAGATTTATAAAGGATCTTATTCTCAAAAATGGTTAACAGGATTTGGATGATTACTATTAAAATATAGTGAATAAAAGATAAATTAAAGATAAAAAATTGAGCTGACGTGTTCTGATGTGGCCATCCACTTGATTTTACCATACAACCTGGCATTTAAAATTATTTATAGGGGGGGGGGTTAATTTTTGCATTTTTATACTTTACTTTTTTATTTTAGGTTAAAAATAAAATAAAATGAGAGAGTCTTCTGTTTTTTAAATAAAATAATTTTTAATTATTTCTAGAGACTATAGTTTCGAAGGCATAGCCTTCATCATCAGTCTATCACAAATATTTCAAATTAGTTACAAATTAAGATTTATACATAGAAAATTTGAAAAATATATAATGTCTTTTTCTTCATGTTTCTTCTTGGGAGTTTAGAATATACCTGGATCAATATCTGGGTTACTCTTTTGTTTAGGTATTTTCTAAAGAGTTTTACCTGAATGAATGGAATGTTTTTAAAAAAGGGTCATTGATAATTTCTAGTTTTTCATTTAAAGATTCAATTGGGCTTTTTTTCCAAGGATTTTAATATTTCAATGGATTCTTTTAAAGAAAGAATTAAGGGGTCATTGACTTCTTTGATCAATTTAATTTTGGATTGATCTGGAAAACTATGATTGTTAGCATTTAAATGCCCTGCAAATGCATAATTTTCATATTTTAATTTGTAGGCTCTCTTGTGTTCATTGATCCTAATAGATAAATTTCTTTCCGTTTTTCCTATATAAGTTGCATTGCAATCTTGGCATGTCAATTTATATACACCGGATTTTTCATTTTCCGGAATTTTATCTTTAATTTGACTTAATTCACTTCCTAATGTATATGGTGATCTAAAGATTGTTGCGTACCCTAAAGATTTTAATTTATGCTTTATTCTTTCGGACATCTTACCATAATATGGTAATATTAGTTTTGGCAGATCTTTAATTTGGGAATTTTGTGAATAGATTAAATTTAAATTTGATTTTTGAATTTTACCTTTTAATATTTGATCTATTAAATTGCTTTCATAACCATTATTTATAGCTATTTCTTTGATTATCTCTAGTTCTGTTAAAAAATGCTCTTTCTTTAATGGGATACTATTTAAACGGTGGATCATTGAATGGAATGCTGCTAATTTATGTGACATTGGTCGACAAGCCATGTTGTGAATTACGGTATCTGTAGATATATCTTTCCTATAAATTTCGAATGTGTGTTTATTTTCTTCAATTTTAATTTTAAGGTCTAAATAATTTAATGTTTTTTCTTTTTCTTT